>PVJH01019376.1:0-42915 GCA_004026705.1 Nesogale talazaci
AGAGATGAAGGTATCAGTTAGATAATATGATTTTATATTTGAAAAATCTCAAAAACTTCATAAGGGGAGTACTGGAAGCAATAGAGAAAGACGGCAGAGTGGCAGGATAAAAGATCAACAAACAAAAGTCTATTGGATTGCAATACACATTGCATAAGACCACAGAAGAGAAGATAAAAAAGATAGTATCCTTTACAATAAACAAGCACAAATTGAAATATATAGGGATATACCTGATATAAAGTAACAAACAGCTGTATGAGGAAAACTACATAGCATTATTACAAGAAACCAAGAGTGACCTCAGCAAATGGAAGACTATCCCATGCTTGTGGGTTGGAAAACTCAATATAGTAAAGATGTCAGTGTTGTCCAAGGCATTATGTAAGTTTAATGCAATCCCAATAAAATAACTCTCATCTTTCTTCAAAGAAATGGATAAACTGATTACTAACTTCATACAGAGAGGGAAGAAACTCAGAATCAGCAGAGAACTCTTCAAGAAGCAGGACACAGTGGGAGGTCTTGCTTTATCTGACTTTAGCACGTATTATGCAGCCACGCTCATCAAAACCAAACATATTGGCATAATAATAGATACTCAGACCAATGGAAAAGAACTGAAGATCCAGAAATAAAATCATCAGCATATAGAAAATTGATCTTTGATAATGGTCCAAAATGTATCAAATGGGAAGCAGATGCCCTCTTTAACAAATGATGCTGGGAAAAATGGATATCTACTGCAGAAAAAATGAAGCAAGACCCTTATCTCACTCCATGCACAAGAATGAACTCATGTGGATCACAGACCCTTGAATTAAACCCCCTAACTATTAGGCCCATCAGTAATGGGATTGGTATCAATCTGAGAACTTTGGTGCAGAAAATACATAGGCTATCAGAAAGAGGGAAGGACACAAACACAGAGTAGTCACAAATTGACAAATGGGATATACTGAAGAGAAATCACCTCTGTACATTACAAGAATTCACCCAGAGAGAGTAATAAGAGAATCCACCAAATGGGAAAGAATCTTTAGCAATGACACATCAGACAAAGGTCTTATTACTAAAATCTACTAGCTTCCAAAAAAAAAACCAAAAAAACTAATTGCCCATTCAGGAGGTGGGCAAAGTGCCTGAACAGAAGTTTCACAGGGCCAGAAATCTGAATGGTCAATAAACATATGAGAAAATATTTGCAATCATTAGCCATAAGAGAAATGCAAATTAAAACAACTATGAGATACCAAATATCAGAAAGCAACAAGTGTTGGAGGGGCTATAGCGAGACAGGAACTCTCACCCACTGCTGGTGGACCTGTAGGTATATACAGCCACTATTAAAATCGATGTGGTGATATCTAAAACAGATGAAAATTGAGCTACCATATGATCCACCAATCCCCCTACTGGGTATATACCCAGAAGAGGCAAGAAATAAACCACAGCCAGACATCTGTGTTCATCATGGCACAGTTAACAATTGCAAGAAGTTGGAAACAATACAAATTTACATCAACTGATGAATGGGTTAAAATACTGTGGTACCTACATACAATGCATCACTAAAAAGCAGTGATGAACACATCAAACACATTGAAGAACTGGAAGAAATCATGCTAAGCAAAGTAAGCCAAGCACAAAAGGACAAGGACAACATGAGTCCACTGAGGTAAACTTTAAAAATGCAAAAAAAAAATTTTGTAAAAGGGGCATGGGGGAAATGTTACTATATACAAATATTCTTAGGATGAGGTCCAGGTAGTATGGCAGAGGGCAGAGGAAATAAAGAAACACATGGTAGCCATCTAAAAAGGAGCAGGTAGGGGAGGAAATAAAAAGAAAAAAACAGGTAGCTGGGATTTGGGGAATTAACCCACAAAAGGGGAGGGTATTGTTTATATCTCCACAGCGAAAATGGGACCGGATTTCCACCTGAGGCTCCAGGTATGAAGTCAACATGTCAGCAGGAAGTAGGGAACCAGTAGAGAGGTCTGAGGGGCAGGCCCCAACCCAACTACGTGGACAACTGCTCCTCTCCTGAGAAGAATTTACTTTAGAGATCAGCACTGAGGCTGCCGCTGAGGGAGAGAGTCATCTTTGATCAGAGCACATGGGAACAAATGAAGGGGAAGGAAGAGAGGGTGGAGGGCATCCCGTCCCAAGTCTTGAGGACGATATGCCCACTCAGAGTAGCCAATCCACAGAGAAGACCGGCCGGGCCCACTATGAGATACAACATCTCTCCCTGACCATAGACCTATGGGGGACAACACTAGAAACTCAGTGTGGAAACTGCCTGATCTAACCAAACTACCCCGAGGCATAAACATTAAGGGAGTGCAACAGAACAGCAAGGGTTGCTGAACAAGGAAGTCCTGAGGGAGGACCAAAAATAGACTTTGGGGTCAGGGTGTGGCACGCCATCAGACTCAACCCGAAAACACTCCTAAAGACCAAAAAAAAAACCCCAAAAAACAAAAAACAAACCAGTCCTTGAACTGTTTACAGGTTTTGCTTTGTTTTGTTTTTACAGTTTCTGTTTTATTGGACAGAAAAAAATTGGTCTTGCTATACAGAATTAAAAAAAAATTAATTTTAGGCATCATTGTCCTCTGGTGGGAGTGGGAGGCCCAGCCTTGCTCCTGGAGAGCTTTTTCTGGATTTGAACCGCCAGCCCAGTGGGCTGCAGTCCCGCACTTAACCACTATGCGACCGGGGCTCAGCCCCACTGTACAGATTTTACAAAACGAAAACGCCTTTAAGAAACATGAAAAGTTGGGGGGAGGGGCCACCACCATTTTTTTCTTTTTTATCATTGGTTTTTGTTGTTGTTCTTTTCTTTTATTGCTTTGTTCTTTCTTGTTTTGTGCATGTTATTATTTCCACAGATCTATCTAGATAAGATAGGCTGGATAAAAAACCTGGAGGAGAAAAAACTAGGACTGATGGTTCTGGCTAGACATGAGAGAGGGGGAGGTAGGGAAAAGGAAGTGGTGTTAACAAACTCAGCGACAAGGGAACACACGTGATTCAAAATTAGTGGGGAGGAGAGTGTAGGAGATCTGGTAGGTGTTGATCAAATGTAATGCAACTGAGAGGAATTACTGAAATTCAAATGAAGACTGAACATGATACTGGAACATGAGGAAAGTAAAAGGAAAGAAAGACAAGAACTAGGAGGCAAAGGGCATTTATAAAAGTCTAAATAGACGCATACCATATGTAAATATTTGAGATATGATGGGGAAATAGATCTATGTGCATATATTTATAGATCTAGCATATATTTATAGATCTAGCATTAATCTGGCAGATGAACATTGGTCCTCTGCTTAAGTACTCCCTCAATGGAAGAATATTTTGTTCTATTAAACTGGCATTCTATGATGCTCACCTTCCAGACATGATTGCTGAAGACAAAGAGGGTGCATAAGCAATGTGCTGAAGAAAGCTGATGTTGCTCGGCTATCAAAAGATATAGCATATGCAGTTCTGAAGAAACTAGTGGTCATCTAGCTCAGAACAACAAACACATGGAAGAAGTACACCAGCCTATGTGATCACGAGGTACTAAGGGAATCAGTTATTAGGCATCAAAGAACAAAAAGTCATATCATTTTGTGCTTACCTTTCCAATACTACTGTTGAAGACAAATGTGTGCTCAAGCAATTGTGGTGAAGAAAGCTCTTGGTCCCAGCTATCAAAAGATATAGCATCTGGTGTCTTAAAGGCTTGAAGATAAACTAGTGGACATCTGCCTCAAAGCCCACAAGGAGGAAGCACACCATCCTGTGTGATCATGAGTTATTGAATGAATCAGGTATTAAGCATCAAGACAAAAACAAAAAAATCATATAATTGTGAATGAGAGGGAGTACAGATTGGGGACCCAAGACCCAACTGTAGGCAACAGGACATTCTCTTACAGAGGGTCGTGGAGAGTAGATGAATCAGTCAGGGTGCAATGTAGCAGTGATGAAACTTACAACTTCTCTCTAGTTCTAAATGCTCCCTCCCCTTCCCCCTTTATCATGATCCCAACTCTACCTTACAAATCTGCCTAGACCAGAGGATGTACAATAGTACAGATAGGAACGGGAAATAGGGAATCCAGGTCTGATGAACCTCTCAGGACCAATGGTGAGAGTGGCCATACTGGGAGGGTGGAGTGAAGGTGGGGTAAAAAGGGGGGCCCAGATATAAGGATCTACATATAATCTCTTCTCTGGAGGACGGACAATAGAAAAATGGATGAATGGAGATGTCGGACGTGTAAGATGTGATAAAATAATAATAATTTATAAATTATCAAGGGTTCATGAGGAAGGAGGGAGTGGGTTGGGAGGGGGAAAAGGAGGAGCTGATACCAAGGGCTCAAGTAGAAATTAAATGTTTTGAGAATAATGATGACAACAAATGTACAAATGTGCTTGTGACGATGGATGGATGGATGGATGGTGATAAGAATTGTATGCACCCCCAATAAGATGATTTTAAAAATAAACAAATAAAATAAAAGAGAACAAGCAATCTGTCTTAGAAGAAACATGACCAGAGTGCTTCTTAGAGGCAAGGATAGTGAGACTTCATCTGACACGCTTTGGACAGGTTATGAAGAGAAACTGATCACTGGAAAAGGCCTTACTGCATGGTAAAGTAGAGGAGAAGCGAAAAAGAGGAAGACCCAGAAGGGAATGCGTTGACTTAGTAATGTATGCATGGGTGGGCTCAGCCATAAGAATGATCATGAGGATGGCACAGGACAGGGCAGTGTTTCATTTTGTTGAAAAGAGGGTCACTTGGTGTCAGAACTGACTCAGTGGCACCTAACAATGACAAAATGCAGAGAAGGCAAATGGTTCAGCATTCTCCTCTTAGCTGAGAGGTTGGCAGTTTGAACCTACACATGAGTGTTCACAATCTGTTCCCAAAAGACCAGGGAACCATTCTGCTCTGCACACCTGGAGTCAGAATTGTCTCAAAGACAACTAGCAATCACAATTGGCTACGGTCCTCTGATACTGTCTATAATCTTCTATTCTGTCCTAGCCTATTCTATTTGTTCTAGACTATTCTTTCTTTTTCTTTTTTAACTGCTGGCTTAGACTCATTTGAATGTGAGTTGTTTACATGGCCTTCTACTTGTCGGCCATAAGTGGTGGTTGGAAAAGTACCGTTCTAGAGCAGTATGGTTTTGCATTCATAACTCCACAACAGATTTGTTTGCTTCCATGTCATAACCCAATGTACAAATGGTCTATTGCCTACTGTCTCTATGGAGTTGGTTTCCTTTCAATTCTGAAGTCAAGAGAATTGTAGTGTAGAAATGTGTTTTTTGACAGAGGTGAAACATTTCTGAATCCTTTGGTCCTTCAGTTTATAAAGGACTATCTGTAACAAGCACAGATAAGGGTCCTGACTCAAGATGTTTTCACTTACAAGTACCAGAACCCCCACATTGTGCTGTCTTAAATAATACAGAAAGATATGACATCACATGAGGAAGCCCAGAGTGATGCTTGGGCTTAGAGAACCAGACCAACACAATGATGGACACAGCCATTGTGGAAGGTGGGAACTCCCAAGGTTCAGCATTTTCAATTCTGAGCTACCATCTTGGTCATAGATGGTTATCCAAATAACCGGTCTTTCCACTGGTGTTATAAGTAAAATCAAATCATAACTGGGGATGAGATTGTGATTTACCGACCAGACTCAGAAACTCAGGTTCAAGCAAAACAATGGCTTCTGCGAGAATCTGCTAAGTCAGTTAAATTCAAGGCAAAATAGTCTGCTCACAAGATTGTAGTGACTGTTTGGGGGGATTCCAAAACAGTAATTTTGATATGTTTTCTGGAAGAGAATAGAGCCATCAAGGGGGCTTATTTTAAAGATGTTTTAAGGATATTGAAAAACTGTATTGGTGAGGTAAAGGCCAGCAAAGTTATTCTGATGATTTCCTCCCCTCCCCTTTGCCCATTCACCCTCCACCCATTACAGCAATGAACCTGCTTACTGGATATGTGACAGCTAAGGGTCCTATGAAAATTTTGTAAGGAAACTTTATTCTATACAATGAAAAGCTTTGATCTTATCCCACAGATTTATTTTTGTTCCCCAAGTAAGGGAACATAAAAAAAGGAACACACACACAAAGGAACACAATTTGTGTCTCTCAAGGGTGAGAAAAATGCCATTTTGATATTGTATAACTTGGGAAGCATAGTATTTCTCAGCAAAAGATTAGACAAATGGCAACATCCATTTTGAGAAGTGTGTAGACCTAGATGATGGGTACATAGAGAAACAATAGTTTAGTAGTTTGATATTTTTGTTCAATTAAAGTTTCTATGTTTTGTTGCAATGTGTTTTAAGTTACTCTTGTACAGAATCAATAATTTGATCTTCCTTATATTAAAACCTGCTTTGCATCAGATAATAGACAACTCAATGTCAAACCAGATTGGTTTTATTATCTTGATGGAGTACAGGATTCAATTTCAGGTTTTATTAGAGTGCACACAAGTAGAAGGAAGGATGAACTGTTCATTCTTCACCACAGAACTCTGGCCTTACACTTTCTATATAATGAAGGTTCCATAAATGAATGAAACCTCAAGGTCTCAGAATTATTTCCTGAACAGAGTGAAAATACATTAAAAGGAATGATAAAATGTTTATATTTTCCATTATTTATCAGACGCATTGGCCAATCTCATTACGTCTCTTATTGACTTCCCCCCATAAAAGAAATCATATTAACGGTAGAGTTTGGGAGCTGCACAGCGTCTCTAGGAAGGCCTGTGAAAAGATGTGTGACCTTGGGGAAATCACTTAGCACCCCTGAGCCTCATTTTCTTCATTAGTCAAATGCAGAAAATTCTCTTTCAATCTAAGCAAAGGGAGCCTAGAAAGAATGTTTTTTATATCCTTCTTGATAGAATCTATAATTAAGATGTTTAGGTGAATTTTTATTTTGAATTAGGTGGGGTGACATATTTCAGATCATCAACTCTGCATTCAACAGTTCAAACCACTCATCATCCCCACCCCGTTTCCTATTCTCTTAAGGACTGCCATCTTCCCTTTGACCCAAGTCGAGACTTACCAACCTTCTAGTCTGTTGCTTCATCTTCCCAAACTTGCCTTCTTTTCTTTGAGAACTTCCAAACTCTGCTCCTTTTGATATGTAAGTCTTTGCTTTTTCTTTTATTCTTATATAGTGATCTCACACAATATTTATTCACATTCCTCGATTTTCTTATTGATGGTATTCAAAGCTCTGGAGGTTATATTTAGATCCATGATTCATCTTGAGTTTGTTTTTCTACATGGGGTCAGATATGAGTCTTGCTTCATTCTTCTGCAGATGGAGATCCAATTTTGCTAGTGCCATTTATTGAAGAGCCTGTGTCTTTACCACTTAATGTTTTTTGGCCCTTTGTCGAATATTCGTTGCCCATAGGTAGGTAAATTTATTTCTGGGTTCTGTATTCTGCTCCATCGGCTCACGTGCTTATCATCATGCCAGTCTCAAAGTGTTTTGACTACTTTAGCTATGTAATGGGTTTTGAGGTCATGCAGTTAGAGGTTCCCAGTTTGCTCTTCCTTTTAAGAAGTGCTTCGTTTATTCTGGATATTTTTTCCTTTCCATATAAAGTTAGGAATTAGTTTTCCTTTTGTGTTGTTTTTGTATGAGCCGCCCCCCAAATGATTTTTAAAAAAGTTTGTAGTTAAACAAGCAGCCATCCAGCAGAGAAGCAACAAGTTCACACGGAAGAAGCATACCAGCCTGTGTGATCATGTGATGTCATCATGACTGGGTAACAGGCATCAGAAGACCCTTCATAAACAAACAACCAAATAAACAAGAACCATAGTGTTGAGAATGAGGGGTTGAAGCAGAGACCCAAAGCCCATAGGTCAACAATGGGATATCCCCTCATAGAGGGGTCAATCAGGGTGTAGTAAAGCACTAAGGAAACACACAATACTCCTTTGGTTCCTTGAGGCCTCATCACCTCCCACCATCATGACCCTAGTACTGTCTTTCACATCGGGCTAGACCAGAGCATGTGCACAGGTACAGATAAGACATAAAGCTCACAACACATGGAATCCAGGAACAGGAAAGGGGGTAGCAATACCAGGAGGGCAGGGGAGTAGGTGAGAGATGGTGAGGGGAGGGGAGGAAGGGAGAACCAATCACAATGATGAACACAGAACCGCGCCCCTTCTCCAAGGGGGATGAGCAACAGAAACTGTGGGGAAAGGGAAACAGTGGTCAGTGTAAGATATGAAAATGATAATTTATAGTTTATCAAGGGTTCACAAGATTTGGGGGTGGGAAGGGAGAGGGCAAAAAAGAGGAGCTGACACCAAAGTCTCAATAAAAAGTAAATGTCTATAAAATGAAAATAGCAACATGTGTACCAATGTGCTTTGAACAATTGATGTGTTACAAGAGCTGTAAAGAACCTCAACAAAATGCTTAATAAGAAGAGAAAGAAAACATTGGAATGTTGGGGAAAGGAATGGAATTGGGATGTGGATCGGAATTGTGTTGTATTTTAGATTCCTTTGTATCTTTGTTGTCGTTCAGTGCCGACACGTGGGTTCAGACTCATAACAAACCCGTTACGATAGAATGAAACATTGCCCTGTCCTACACCATCCTCATGACTGCTATGTCTGAGCCCACTGTTGCTACCACTGTGTCAACTCATCTCCCCAAGAGTCGTTCCTCTCTCTCTCTGCCCCTCTTTTTTAACAACCATGACGTGATTATCCAGGAGCCAGTCTCTTCTGAGAGCATGTCCAAGTACATTAGACAAAGCCTTGCCATTCTTTCCTTGGGCCGCCAAATCAAACTAAACTCACTACTACAAAGTCAATTCTATTTAAGTGACTCAACAGCAACTAACAAGAAAACAGCAACAAATTTGTAACCTCTGATATGGTCTCACTTACTCTCCAACTTCTTCTGTTTGGATCTTCTTTCAATAACCTGCGTACTCCAGCCAAAACCTGGCTGTGAGCCCATTTCCTGATTACCCAAGTGTTTCTTTCACTGGAATCCTCTTCCATTCACATCTACTCATCAGCTTTCTTCTTAAATGCTCTAAGCTTCTTCAGGGTGGAGACTCTCTGTACTTTTTTTTTTTGGCATCACTGCTCTCTGGTGGAGGGAGTAGGAGGCCCCCCACTGCTGGAATTGAACCTCCGTCCCAGTGGGCCGCAGTCCCGCGCACAAACACTATGCCACTGGGGCTCAGTCGACTCTCTATACTTCTGTTCACAACATTTAGCACACAGACTATGATATGATATATGATATGTAATCAGCAAATATTTATTGAATAAAAAAAAGACAAAAAGAGAAACCTAGTGGATGGAGAAGAAGGTTACAATCAACTGGTGCAGAAAAGTCAGTGCTGAGTTTCAAATGATGATGCACACAACCACATACAGCCAGCACACAAGTCACAAGTTGTCCTTAATTGACATATCATTACTTTCTTCATTTTTCAAGGCTACTCTTTGATCAGTTTATCTACATTAAAATGTTAAGGAAGTCAGGCACCAGTGGACTTGATCTCTCTTCACTCTAGAAACAGTCCTTCAAAAGGAAGTAATAAAAGAAATATAATTAAAGATATATATATATATATTTAGAGAAATTGCACAAGATAGTTATTAAGACCCACTCCCACCTCCCAAAATCTTAAGGTACGAATTATGCTAAGAACTCTGTCTGGGAAATTCTTATAAAGACTGTATTAATCAGAATTATCTGTGAAAGCAGAGTTGTCAGCAGGTATCAGGCATGGGTCACCATATTGATCTTCTAAATTGTGTGACTACTCCAGGTAGGTATACATTTTTTGGGTGATCACTGGGCAGTAGAAACCATGTTAAGTGGGCAATGCCCTTAGTGAATATATCATTGTGTGAGGCAAATGGTAAATAGGGCCTCATTTAATTCTCCCTTTGAGGATTTGTAAAATTCTGCTTTTGAATCCTATAGATGGTAACTCAATTGCCTAAGATCTCACATATTTAACTGACAAAGTGGACCTGAACCTAGTTGTCAGATCCCAGCCCCACCTCTTAGCAAACAGTTTCCATCTTTTGACTTAGTAAGACAGCTAAAGAAATTGCTCTCCTAGAAAAGTCAAAGCTCAAGGTAATATATAATGAAGGATTTATTTTAAGCCCTGATTAAAACTGGAATATCTTTTTCTGATAGCTTTCTCACACAGTAACTCTAATGAACTCACACATATCTGAAAATACATTATCAAGGAGTATTTATTAGGTGTCTAATTTTGGCCAAATCTTATGTAATCTATCTTTATATATGTTACGCAAATTTTGCTTATTTTGTGATGGGAAGCATATATTACTGTTATTATTACTCACCATTTTCAGAACTAGAAACTGACATTTAGGCTATTAATTTATTTGGGGATGTGTTTTTCAAAATGCAATTTGAGTGGCTGAAAATTTGAGGACAAGCTTTCTTTCCTAGCTTACTAAGACACTAGGGTGCTCGTTGAAACCAGGCCCTTATTACAACCACTGGGCGACAATGTATCTCAGAATGAAGACAACATGGAGAAAAACATGATGGAGAGAAACCCTCCTGGTGATGTTTGAACCTTCGAACCCAGATGCTCTTGAAGGTAGGCCTATCTCTGGATATCCATTAACTTTTATGAATCAGATTTTTGGCATTTTCAAGTGAACATCTTCACTAATATAGCTATCTGATAGCAGGTGCCTACTCTATAGCAGAATAGAAACAATGTCAGGGACTACTTATAAGTACTCACAGAACTCTCATCATCTACAGACCAGAGTTTATGTTTTAATTACTTATTGGAATGTTTTGTGTATCTCCTAATCCGTCTCTCCTTCCAGGGTCCCTGGCCAGAGGTAAGCTACATGGCTGTTTCACAAGGACCGTATCGGTTACTGGCACAGAGTCTGGTGAAATATAGATGCTCAAAGGCGGGTTCTTAATGGACTGGGTAGAGTTTGGCATGATCTTACTTTCTTTTTAACCAGGCCTATTTCGGAAGTTGCATTGACATAAGACAGAAGTGGGTGTCTGTGAGAGGGAAAGTAAAGTGACCTGACGTCCCGCTTTTGGCGGGACAGTCCCGATTTCAAACAATTTTTCCCGTGTCCCACAGCGTTTTAAAAAGTCCTAATTTCTGGAAAGAATGCATGACAAGTTAGGGAATGGCGGGTGGACAGGAAGGGAATATACCCCCTCTACACTCCACCCCACCCCCGCCCCGGTCAATGGTGTCCTGCTTTACCAATGTTAAAATCTGGTCGCTTTATGGCAATATCCAGATGGGGAGGTGAATGGTGGTTTAGATCGGGGAGACAGCAATGGAGACAGCAATTCTGATTCTGGGTATGTTTGTAGGTAAAAGCATCAGGATTTGATGATAGTGTGCAGTATAGAAAAAGAAAGTTTAAGATAATTTTAAAACTTTTCACTTAATTTTTCAAGTTTATCTACATTGCTATTGTTGTTGGTAGATAAGAAAGAATTGTTTTGTGAGAATTTTGCCGTTCTTTAAATTGAGTTGTAATTCATACTGAGGGCTGTGATCCTTGATTTTCACCAGCAAGTACATGAAGTCCTCTTCATCTTCAGCAAGCAAAGTTGTTTCATGTGCATATCACATGTTGCATATCACTTTCTCCAATTCTGATGTCATGTTCTTCTTCATGTAGCTCAGCATCTCAGATATCTACTTGGAGGGCAGACTGAATAAGTATTATGAAAGAAACAACCCTGACATCATATACCTTTTATAATTTTAAACCACTCAGTATTCTCTTGTTCTATTTGAAAGATTGACTCTTGATCCATGTGCAAGTTTCATATGAGTACAATGTAGTGTTCTTGAATTTTTATTCTTCTCAATGTTATCTAGAGTTGGTTAGAATCAAATTCCTTTGCAAAAATCAGCAAGGCACAATAATGTTCTCATAGCCTCTGCTTTATGCCAAGATCCACCTGACATTGGCAATGATAGCCCTGGTTCCACAGCCTCTTCTGAATCCACTTGACTTTCCGGCAGCTCCCTGCCAATGCACTGCTGCAACCATTATTGAATGATCTTCAGCAAAATTTTACTTGCATGTGATAATTATTCTATCTTTCATAATTTCTGTATTCTGTGGGTCATCTTTCTTTGTAATTGGTGCAGATAGGGATCTCTTCCAGGTAGTTGACAATGTAGCTGTTTTCCAGATTTCTTGGCATACACCTATGTATGTGAATGAGTGAGTGAGCACTTCCAGTGTTCATCAGCTTGTTGAAACACTTTAATTGGTATTACATCAATTTACAGAGCTGTGTTTTTAGTTAATGCCTTCAAGGCAGCTTGGACTTCTTTCTTTAGTACCATTAATTCTTGATCTTATGCTCTCTCTCTCTTTTTTATGCTCTCTCTTGAAATGCAGGTTAGCCGGTCAATATTATGACTATAGAGGTCAATAAATCCAATATTGGCAGGTCAGATGGCAAGATAGATGGCTGACTGCTGATGGCTCCCAGGATCAGTGGGCAATATGGCAGATCATTACCTCAAATCCAAAGAACCAGAGGTTAACGCACAAATTCAGGATCCAAGTCCAGCCAAAAGACAAGCTAGTATTCCTAAAATGTACATTTATGTCAGAAGTAGGTCACACCCCCACAGAAGTTTCCTTTCAATGTATCAAGCCTATGACCTAAATAAGGGACTTGTTCTCCACCCTAATTTTCTTACATCTGCTTGGATACTCACAGCAGATTGCATTAAAGAGTTGATTTCATTGTGTGGGAAAACATTACGAAAGATTATGAGACCTCAACTACCCAAACTATGGAGACTCCTTCCCATCTGAGTAGACACAGTTTCTTTTCTTTGAGCTCTTTGATATCAGTTTCTCTTTAGTTCCTCTTCCCCTCTCACCTTACCACTCTTGTGAATCCTTAATAGATTAATTTTTTCCCATATCGTACACCTTCCAATATATCCCTTCATCCACAGTTCTGTTATTCATTGCCCTTAAGGTGGTTATGCATTCATCATTGCTACTAGTTCCCCCTTCTCCCCTCCCCTGCTTCCTGTACCCTCATGGATTCATTGCTCCCCAACAGGTGGGCTGTGGGGCTACACTCCAATCCCTCTCCTTTGCATCAATATAATTGTTTGGGTTTTTTGAACCTCTGATACATGATTCTGCCAACACCTCGTGATCACACAGGCTGTATGCTTCTTCCATGTGGCCTTGGTTGCTTCCTTGCTAGATGGCCATTTGTTTAAGTTCAAGCCTTTAAGACCCATATGCTATATCTTTCAATAGCTTCACACTATCAGTCTTCTTCCCCATATCTGCTTATGCACCTATTTTGCCTTCAGTAATCGTGTTTGGAAGGTACTATATAGTGCAATGTTATTAGAACAAAGTATTTTTGTGTTGTGCTTAAATGGAAGCCCAAGATTCATCAGCTACCTTAGTGCTTTAACATATAAATATCTATGCATAAATCAGTACCTGTATCTTTACATATATATGCCTATATTTATACCTTTATATAGTTTTTTCCTTCTTGTTCTTTCCTTTTACTTTCCTCTTGCCCTATCATGTTCACCCTCTATTCTACTCTTGTTAATGCCTCTTGGCTACATTACAATTCATCAGATACCACTAGATCCTCTATACTCTCCTCGAATGGTGAATTTAGATCCCTTGTTTTTCCCCTGACTCTGAGTTTGTGGGTTCACTACTCCATTCCCCCAACCCCTCCCTCCCCTATGCTCCCACCTCCTTAACCATTGGTCCCATTGTTTTCTCTTTGGAATTGTTAAAAAAAAGGCCTAAAAATAGTTGCAGACCTAACTTCTGGCCTTTATGAATATCCCCCAACCAGGTCAGGAGAGGTGCTGTCTTCCTGAGTCAGAAATTCATTTTCGGGATTTCTCAGAGGTTTTGTGACTTTGCTCCCATTACTAATCTGTTATGCTCCCTTTATGATTCACCCCTCTAGCTGGAGGTGGTGGGGGATGGAGCATTGTCAGAGTAGACACACTTCCCCGCACTGTGCCTCTGTGGTAGTCCATGGTAGCACTGTGGGCCAGTGAGGGGATGCTGTGTTTTATGTTGGGGCTAACCCTATGGTCTTCTCTCTGCATTGGCTTCTCTGAGCAGGGGCATCACCCATGAGGTTTGGGGAGCCAGGATAAGGTCCTCTTTCTCTCTTTCCCCTTTTACTTTGCTCTCCTGTGGATGGGAAAACTCAGCCCCTCTTCTAAGTCTTCAGTGGTGTCATCTGGAGCACATTTTTCTAGGGGTGGGAGTCAACATACTCAGATTGGGGCCAGCCCCGCAGTTCTCTCTCTTGAGCTGCTGCTTGCAGGTATGTTGCCCTCAAGGCTTGGTGCATCAGAATGAGGTCTGGTCCCTCCCTTCCCTGGGGAGGCATAAATAATACCATCTCCGCATGGATTAAGGCCCTGCTTCCCCAATGCCATCTGGTTTGTTTGTTTGTTTTCTTTCTTCCTTCCCTCCTCCTTTTGTGATCTTTAAGGACATGTGAGAGGTGAGAAAGACATCTTTCAGCCCTGATGCTAGCTGCATCTTCTTATTATTTTATTTATTTTTTTCCACTCCACTCCACCACCCTTTTTAGTTGGATGTCATATGCATTCCTGGGTTTGGTCGTATGCCTGCCATAGTGTCAGGACCTTGACTCAACACTTATGAGTTAAGTTACTTTTCTTTTCTGCTCATTGTAGTGGGAATACAAAAATTTTCTTTCACCAGTTTGTACTTCAGCCATTGTTTCCTAATTCATTAAGTTGGAAAAAAATACTTTTATTTTATTTTCTATAAGTTTTAATTTTTATGTTCAAAAGTCTTATGAAATGCCATCTTTAAAAAAATCATTTTATTGGGGACTTGTTGCTTCTCAGCTAGATGGCCTTGAGTTTATCATCAGGCCTTTAAGACTCCAGACAATATATCCTTTGTTAGCTGTGTTCTTCAACACGTTTGCTTATGTACCCATTTTGTCTTCTGTTGGGAAGCTGAGCATCACAGAATACCAGGTTATTAAAACAAAGTGTTCTTGCATTAAGGGAGTACTTGAGGCCCAATATCTGTCTGCTACCTTAATATTTAACATATAAATATATGTTCACAAATCTATTTCCCTATCATTATATATAAATATGTTTACATGCCTCTATTTAGACCTCTATAGATGCCCTTTGCCTCCCAGTTCTTTCCTCTATTTCCACTTACTTTCCTCTTGTCCCACTATCATGCTCAGCCTTCATTTGGATTTCAGTGATTCCTCTTGGTTATGTTGCCCTTGATCAAACCCTACCAGGCATCCTATGCCCTCCTCCCCCTCTATTTTAAATCATTTGTTTTTCTCTTGTCCCTGGGTTTGTTAACTCCCACTTTTTCTCCCCCACCTTTCCCTCTCCTGAGTCTCCCTGGAATCATGGATCCCGTTATTTTCTCCTCCAGATTGTTTATCTCCCTATCTTATCTAGATAGACATACAAAGACAATAAGCACAAAAACAAGACAAAAAAACAAAACAATAACGACAATTAAAAGAAAAAGGACAAAAGAGAAAAGCTTGTAAGTAGTTTCAGGTCTGTCTGTTGACCTTAAGTAGTGTTTCTCACTTCAGTCTGATGGGGTGTCATGCCCTGGCCCCAAAATCTATTTTTGGTATTCCTCGAGGACTTCATTGCTTTGCTTCCCTTGATGCTCTGCTGCACTGCCTTCAGCATTGTGCCACAGGGGTGGTGTCAGATTGGGTACAATTCATGCACCATATCTCCAGCGTTGTTCTTAATAGCAATATGGGTCAGTGAGGCATGTTGGGTCTCATGGTGGAGCCAGCACTATGGTCTTCTCTGTACATTAACTGCCTTGAGTAGGAATATCGTTCTCGGAGCTTGGTGGGCTAGGATGTGTTCCACACTCTCTCCTTTCCTCTTCATTTGTTCCTGTATGCTCTGGTGAGGCAAGCCTTGCTCCTTGAGCGATAGCTTCAGTACTGTCCTCTAAAGTGAATTCTTCTGAGGGGAGAGAGTGTGCTGTCCATGTTGCTGGGATTGGGGCTGGTCTTGCAGGCCTCACTAATGAAATCCCATCTTTTAAGCTTCTAAGAGTCTAAAAAAAATCTCAACGTTCTTTAATTATGAATAATCCTTGTTTGAGGATGCAATTCTATGACTCTCTCCAACAAGTTTCTGTGACTTAGCTATATTCTTTCATTAAACTGGACATCTATAATTCATTACTCTGTTTCAGCTTCTTCTAAATACCCCATAAACAATGATGATCATTAGGAGAGCAACAGGAGAGGAAAAAAATACCTCTCATGATCTTAAAATCATTTTCTTTGAAACATGTGATGAATTAGACTTCATAAAATCCACAGCACAAAAGCTCTCCATGAATGCTAATTCTGCGGAAGCTATGTATGCCACTCTTTTTGTAAAACAAAACTTCCCTTAGGATTTCTATTTGAGGAAAATTTTCCAAGTTTGGAACAATGTTCTCATTCTTCAATCATGCCTTACAAAGTCACGAGTATCATGACAGTTGTATCTATCACAAGGAAGCTTTCAGTAAGTCGTTTGTTTAATCCTTTGGGGCTGAGTTTTTGCACTTTTAAACTTGCATATGTGTTGTTGTGGCAGTCATGTGCTTATGTTAATTTTATTATTGAAATGTAGGGGTGGAGTCTGGCCTGTTAATCCGGAGAAAGCCATTGAGTAGCTGATGAGGCCTCTGTGTGGGCGTGGCTTTCACCTGAGACTCCTGGGAAATCTGCGGTATTTCCCTCTTGAAGATGAGAAGCTATCTTCCCCCGTTGTTGGGAGTTAGTTTCAGAGAAAATTAATCTTGAAAAAGACAAGATGCAGCCTCTGAGAAGTTGGAGGAGCCAGCAGAGAGACCACTCGGCTTTGTCCTGATGAAGACAGATCTCTGAAGCTGGAGTGGCATGCTGTTGATGGACCTGAGCCCTGGAAGCGAGGAGCCATGAGGAGAGCCCTGCCAGTGCCAGGATTCTGCACCCACTGACCTGTGACTTCCTGAGTCGGAATCAGACTTTATAGACAGACTTCGGGCATATGGATTAATATTGGACCTATGACTTTGCACTGGACTGGATTGGGATGCCTTCTTAGGGTCACATTTCTTTTGTATATAAACCCTTTCCTTATACCTATATGCGTGTCTCTGAAATTTGTTCCTCTAGTGTACTCAGACTAACACAGTTGTTTAATCCATTTTTACTTAAAAAATGAAGGCATCTCCAATCCATTCACCAATCTTCACACCTTCCTCGGTGTCATGAGATCTTTATGGACAGCATCAATGAGTTCTCTGACCCTCTGACTTTCAGTTGGGTTCAACAAGGGCGAGGCACCAGCAGGAGAATCAGAAGAAGCCTTTGGTTATGTGAATAACCCTTTTTTGTTCCCAGTCCGCTGGCAGTAGTCACATTTCTTTACCAAAGGCCAGAGATTTTCCTACAACTATCATCCTTCAAATCGTCCTTCAGATTCCAGCAGCCAAGCTCTCCTCTTGCCCTTTCTTTCCCGAAAGTAGGAATGGGGTTCTGCTTGTGTTAAGCTACCCTTATCCTGATTGAGGCAGTCAGCATGGATTTAAGTAAGCAAAAGTTCCATCCAATTCCCAATGCCAGTATGTTCTAGAACGGGTTCCTCCTCTGCTGAAATGCTTCATCAATTGAATGCGCTCTGATAAGAGCCATCATATAGAGGACATTACACTCAGAGACAGGAGGTCAGAGGCGCTATAGCTAGACATACAACTTCTGTTTTGTTTTGGGGGGGAGCATCACTGCCTCTGGCGGTCGTGGACACTACCCAGTGCCGCTTCTGAGAGTCGCCGCTGGATTTGAACCGCCAAGCCCTTGGGCTGCAGTCCTGCACTCAACCACTTATATGCTACCGGGGCTCAGCCCTAGACATACAACTTTTGATGACTATTTAGCACCTCTTCATTCCCTGTCCTAGACACTAGGTATACAATAAACAGAACGTGTTCCATGAAGCTTACAATTCTTAATAGAAGAGCAAACAAAAATAAGCCAATGAAGCTAAATACAAATCATTTAAAAAGCTATGCAGAGAGACAGTAATGGGGACCTACTTGTATATACATTCTTGTACATACAGCTCAATAACCAAAAGACAGATAAGACTTAGTTTTAAAGATAATTTATTTAATTTTGTTGCTGTTGTTTGGAATATACACAGTAAAATATGCACCAATTCAACAGTTTCAATATGTACAACTTGGTGGCATGGATTCCTTTCTTTGAGTTGAACAGCCATTTTCATCCTTCTTTTCTGAGTTACTCCTCACACGTAACATAATCTCACTGCCCTCCAGGGTTCTCATTTAATCTTTAGGTGCTGTCATCATTCTATATTCATTTATTTTAAAAAATCACAATGCTCAGGCAGCCATTCTTTCCCAGGTAAGCAAAACAATTATCTGGTATTCAGGTAACTCCAGGGGGTGTTTTAGTGAGGTTATTTTAAGACTATATGAGTGCAATCATTCTAAGGGTTCTCCTTGGCTCCAGAAAAGTTGGATTGCATGGGACTTTGAAATTCTTTTCTGCAATTTCCTCCTTTGATCAGGTTTGCTTGTAGAATCTTTGATCAAATATTTAGTAATGGTATCAGGGCATAATTCAATTCTTCTAGTAAAGGTGGCAGCTGTTCTTGGAGACCATGCCTTTTTTCTTTTTAGTGGTTTTATTGGCATATAATGTGCTCAACTATGCAAACAATTGTGAGAATGAAGGAGGACTGAGCAGTGCTTCCTTCTGTTATGCATTGGGTCACTATGGTCAGAAGCAATTTGAGGGCACCACCACTACAACCATCATGACCAACAACTTCACCTATCAAACACTTGATCATTCAATCATATGAAGAGGACTTGTAAAGTCATCACCACGACCAGGTTCAGAACATTTTCTTTTCCTACTCCTTCATGATAGTTCCCCATTTCTCCCTAACCTCCCCTCCCCTGCCCCTAGACAATTGTCACTCCAGTTACTGTCTCTATAGACCTTTTGATCCTAGAGTTCATATGCAGAAAATCATACAAAACACAAACAGAAAGAAAACAAACAAACAAAAAGAAGCCAGTAACAATGACTAGACAAACCATAGAAAAACTTCAATCCAAAAGATGGCATGAAATATTAAAATCTGAAACAACTTTAAAATTTTCACCTAACTACATGTGTCATAATCCGCTTTACAATGCTCTCTCTCTCTCTCTCTGGTATCAGAGCTATTCATATTGCCCCACTATTGTCAGAGGAGATTCACTAGAGGTTTAATGCATGAGGGGCACCTGCAGATGGAATTTTGGTGTCTGTCGTCATCCATAACCTTTGGTAAATCAGGTTTCACAATTGAAACTGATGTCATTTCCTCTTTCAGATTGGGGTTATATTATTTACAAGCTTTGGCTCACACAGGCTAGTACGTTCCTTCCATGAGGATTTCTTTGATCCCTGATGTAGGTGGCTGCTGGTTTTAAGACAAGCCTTTAAGAATGCAGATACTAGACTTTCTGACAGCCAGCCCCTATGTTTCTACCTCACCCACCCCCACTTTGCTGTAGCACCCATATGTTCAGTGTTCTCTTCAAGAGGACAGCACCAAGTAGGGTCATATCATAAAAACTGATTGTCCCCAATAAAATGATGTATTTAAAAAATAAAAAGGAGGAGCAAGCTGTGTAGTGGTTGTGCGTGGGACTGCGGCCCACTGGGTTAGAGGTTCAAATCCAGCAGCAAGGCTGGGCCTCCTACTTCCACCACCAGAGGGCAGTGATGCCCAAACCAAAAAAAAGAGGAGGAAAGAGGAGCTTGTACTAAGAGTTCAAAGTAGAAAATATTTGGAAATGGATATGGCAGCATGTGTACAAGTATGCTTGATACAAATGATGTATTGGGTGTCATAAGAGCTATAAAAGCCCCCATAAAATCATTGAAAAAAACCCAAAAGCTGATTGTTTTTAGATTGGGAACTCTTGTTCTTTTCCAGAACATACTGGTCTTTGGTCTTTAACCAGAGACATACTGGACATGGAACTAATTTGAGTTATATATAGATTGTGACTAGAATTTAAGTGGGAATCCCAAATCCATTCATATACTTATGGTTTATATAAGTCTCTGACCCACTTTAGAGAAGTGATTATTTAATGATAGAGAACATTACAAAGCATCGCTCTCTGGGGTATAATGTGATTCTATGGATAGTGTCATCAATTTAGCTTATGGTATGTAATTTAAAACACTATTGAGGACAGGAAAGTATGCAAGCATAGGCTAGCTTCAGACCACAATACATGAACTGCTGACGTGGGCAGATTAAACTCTTCAGTGACTGGACACTATTTAAACAGAGAATGGGGATTGGAATAAATAAAATATATGAGGCATGAGGAACTCAGGGATGCGGTGAGGATTTGGTAGAGATGGGGGAGGGTGAAAGCTGGTGTTGACCGTGAGAAGGGACATCTTACCTTTTGAATTTAGAAGAAGGTAATGAGGAAGGGAGGAGACACCGAATGAGCAGGTCAGAAAGAACAGCCAAGAACAGTGTTGATTTTGAGGTAGTATTCATACCTTCCACAGAGAAGGCTGCCTGCTGTGGTGTCAAAGTCAGCCACTGTGCTCCCATGTGCAGTCACCGCCCATTTCCACGCAGCGGAGGCTTGCAGTGTCAGACAGATTCTCACAGCTCAGCCATCCCCAACTGTCTGAGACATAAAATATACTTTGAAATATATTACTAAGCAGTAATTTGTTAAATAGCTTTAGCATTTGCTGTCCCAATGTTCCAACTGCTGGTTTTTGAAATCAACATGCAAATAAATTGCATACTGTTGAACTCTCATTTCAGAATTTGAGCCTGCTAAAACCAAGAAAATTGGTGTCGCAAAATAATTGTAATATAGCTTCAATCATGAAAAATCCTAGGAAAAAGTTAATCAGGTTGGTTTCTAAGAGGACAGGTAGGAGGGTGATTTTTGTTCTGTATATCTTTCAAAGGTTACAGTTGAATATGTGTGTGTGTTTTTCATCAGACAAAAATCCATCTTATACAGCATGAGAAACTGTGAAAGGTGGGAGAACTGGCAAAAAATTCACAAGTGACCTCCTTTAGCTCCAGGAGGGAGAAGGAGTCTTCAACTCCGTATTTGTCCATGGATTTGTCTTCTGAGACAGAGGTCAGACATGCCTCTATTCTGCCACCTCTACCTTCTTCTGATGCCAACCCCCATCCATCAACCCGTTCCTTCTCTGCTGGCTGCACTCATCCATGGCTGGGGCCACAAGGAGCTCACTGGATCCAGGTCTTTGGTCATCAGTACCTCTTCTCAGCCCACTGGCAGGCGCATCTACCACTCTCTGGTCCATTGTCGTTCATCCACAAGGTCTCTGGGCCTCTACCTGGCTTGGACAAATGTAACAAAATTCCTTTAGTTGTTAAATATTCAAAGGGCATGGCACTCAGCAAGCCAATCGCCTGCCTGAAGTCATTCTACATTTCAAGTAACTCTCTTTTCCTGCTTCTGAAATGGCACGCTTAACACCCCAGGATGGCAGACCTGACTGATCCCTTCCATCATGGCATCGCCTAGCCTATTCACATGGTCCCACCCAATCATTTGGCACGGGTTAAAGACTATGGATAAAAAAGCCATACTGAGTGGTTTTGTTTTACCACAAATGAATTATGTAAAGATGTTCTTGTTAAAATTGAATTTTTTCAAAAATATTTTAAGAGTGATCCTTGTTTTCTGATATTTTTGTCTGTGCAAGAATGCCTTCCTAGAACTGAATGAATAATTAGAAGGAATATCGCATTCCTTGGGTGGTGCAATTTCATTATCATGTGATCCACATTCACCCACCATTTAGATTAGACCAGGAATCTGACCCCTGCAAACAAACAAACAAACCCCAAAACCAAGCCAGGAAGACCAATGGTAATCTGACCAACGTTAAACCAGACTCTCTCTAGAGTGTGACTGAAGAAATCCAGTGTCTCTGGTGGTTTCTATTGGTCCCGGCAGCATATTGGCTAAGTGGTCAGCTTCTAAGAGAAAGGTGAGCAGTTCTAGTCCCCCAGCCAACTGCTCCTCAGAAAACCAAGCTTCAGCAATCACTTTCCATGACGATTCAGCCTGAGACACCCTCGGAGGAGGTTCTGTCCTAGAGCGCCACTGGCAGTCCCAACTGACTTCATGAGCACAAGGAGCTGCTCATTTTCTTTTTGCTCTTCAGTGCATCCCCGAAGTGGTGCCATAGTGAAAGGTCTACCTGCTGCCTGAAGGGGGGGGTTCCAACTCACCTTGAAACTCTGCAGAAGAAAGGCCTGGTGACCTGGTTCTATAAGGATGGTAGTCAAGAGCGCCCTTGGAGCAGTTCTCCTCTGCCACACGGGTCACAGTGAGACAGAACCACCTTGGCAGAATGCGACACCAACAGTGCTAACCCAAGTGATGGTCAGAATGGGGTATTTAAGGTTCAGGAATCAGTGATGACTCGGAGGTGACTGGACACCCTCCCTAAAGGAAATCCAGTTGGGTTTCTGGTTAATGTACCTCCTGTGCAGCTTCCACCATCCCTCTGACAGGAGAGGCGTGTGTGTTGCTAGGTTGCAGAACAGCTTTCAGCAGAGTTTCCAGAGTAAGGCCGATTGGGAAAACAGGTCTGCTGATCTTCTGCAATCAACCAACAAAAATCAGAGCATGTACACTGGTACAAAGAAGAGCTCACAACACAGGGAATCCAGGACAGATAGACCCCTCAGGACCAATAAAGGGAGCAGCAATAATAGGAGGATAAGCGAAGAGGGCAGTAGGAGGAACAGATTACAATAATCAATGTATGCCCCCCCCCCCAGGGTGATGGAGAGCAGAAAAGTGGGTGAAAGGAGACAGCGGTCAGTGTAAGTCATTCAAAAAGAATAATTTATAAATTATCAAGGAGACATGAGGGAAGGAAGGCAAGAGAGGGGGAAAATGAGGAGCATATACCAAGAGTCCATGTACAAAGAAAATGTTTTGAAAAAGATGATGACAACATGAGTTGTGATAAAAGCTGTAAGAGCCCCCAATGTAAAAGAAAAGAAAAAACCCTGGGGCGATGGTGTAGAAGGGGCAGCCATTTTTGTATTATGCAAGGCGTTGCCCTGAATGGAATCAACTCAAGGGCAGCCAAGTAACAATAGTTAGGGTCATGGCTGACTCATTGAGAGCTAACATCATATTCAAATTGATGCTGAACAGAGGAATAGATGTCATGAGAAATTCAGGAAGCTGATGTGTTGTGAGAATGGAGGAAATACAAAGAAGCAAATAATGATGGAATCTCTCTCTCGGGGTGTGTGTGTGTGTGTGTGTGTGTGTGTAAGGAGAGAATGAGAGATGATATTTTCTATCTCTGTAAGGATTTAAAATCTCAGAAACTCACAGGAGCAGTTCTACTCTGTACTATAGGATTACAATAAGGGGGAATTGACTTAATGTTAGTGAATTTGTTTTTGCTCTGAGATGGCATGTGAGCTTGGGGTTTGAGTTTTCACCTTACGATGCATCAGCTTTAGAGAGTTCCCAGATGAGGGTGCAGATCTCTAATGCTGTGCAATGAGAGGACACAGAAGTTAGTGCACAGGGTCTGGAACTAGACTGCTCACTCGTGAATCCTGCTCTGCCTTTGGGCAGGCTCAGGTCTGCAGGCCTCCTTGGAGATCCAGTGCCTCAACTGCCTCATATGGAAAACAGAGATATGAATACTGCTTCCTAGTGACTACGTGTTAGTGTGAACAGCATCAGCACTAGTAAGATCTCAGCTCTTTGATCTTGCCAAGTGAACTTGTTGAGACAAAACTTTGCTGGATTCAAAAGAATAGAAGTTATTCAGAGAAGGCCAAGTAAACAGGATTACTAAAATATGTGGGGAAAAAATACCCGGGTAGTTAGCAAAGCCCCATGGAAAATGGAAAAGCACCTCTCTAGTTCAATTCCAACCCCTGCAGCCAACCAACAGGATATAGTAGAACCACCCTTAAGGCTTATGAGACTTGGCATCTTTCCAGAATGGACAGGCTCATCTTTTCCTCAGGGAACAGCTGGTGACTTTGAACTGCTAACGTCTTGGTTGGCAATTCCATGTACATACCACGATGCCACCAGAACTTCTATTATTAGGTGCAGAAGAGGTAAAATGTCATAGGTCTCAAAATGTGTTAAGACAGTCTTAAGATCTTACACATGACCACAGCCTGAACCAAATTTCCATGTTCGTTCTATCAAGCTTACAATTTTCAAACACATTTACTCATTTTCTACTCATCATCTGACCAGCAAACACAAGATCGCTCCAATATTGAGAGCAAGAAGGACTTTCAAATACCTTCGATACGCTTCGAAAACCCTCAAACATTCAAGCAAAAGACCAACCCACTGCCCGTGGGCACTTCTGACTCACCACAATTCTGTTGGACATGGTAGACTTGCTCTGGTGGGTTTCCCAGACTGTGACTCTTTCCTATGGGAGTGCAAAGCCTCAACGTTCACACTACTAATCTTGCAGCTATCACCGAACACGTAACCACATGGAATACCCTAGGCTGAGGGAAAAGCACAGCACCCGGCCAGCTATTGGGAGCACAATGCAAGCACCTGTGCAAGCTCCTCAAGGGCTTCTGTGAGTCTAACGTCTCTAGTTTAATGGCACTTTGAGCTACTAACCTCAAGCTTAGCAGTTCCAAAACACCAGATGCTATATAGACGAGGACTTCTATTCTCGTAAAGAATTTCCATCTTGGAAACCCACCAGGGCTGGTTCTGTGAGTCAGAATTAACTCAATGGCAGTGAGTTTATTTGTTTGTTTGTTTCGAAGTAGGGTGTAGCAGTGCTTTTAATAACTTTCTGTCTTAGATCCCTTTCAGCCACTCTGCATAGTGCATCTTGTTAAACTCTTTTAAGGAGTCTTGGTGGATCTTGGCTGCTAACTAAAGGATTGGTTTTTCAAACCCTCCTCCCCAGAAGCTCTTTGGGGAAAAATATCTAGCGATATGCTTCTATAAAGTTTGCGGGCGTGAGGAGATCTGCTTTGAGAAGATTGGGGTAAACCCAGAGAGAGACCCAATCATGAAAAAATTCTCTGAGGAGGTTTTATGTTATTGAGTACATTCCATGTGAGAGTCATGTGACTTGGAGTTAACGCAACAGCACACAGCAAAGACAAATTCCTTTTAATACGGGGAAAAGAGACTCAGGAAGAGTCGATCATTTGCTAAAGAGCACGCAACGTTGACACCAGACTGAGATTCTAAGTCCGATGCACTTTCTATTTCAGGATTTTGCTTCCTTAATCTGGTCTAATCTGCATTTGACTTTGTTTACCTTTGTATCCTCGGATTAAATGCCTGTGAGCTGGAGTAGCCAATCTGATCCTTTACAGTGCTGAAATGAAGTCCGTTTGTAGGTTATAGTATGCACACTAAGTTGCCTCTCTCACAGACATGTAAAGTTAGCTGGGATCCATTTCTTAGGAGTTCTGACGTGGCACAAGTGGCTAAGCCCTGGACAACGTATTGAAAGATCAGTGGTTCAAGCTCACCCAAAGGCTCCTAGCAAGGAAGACCTGATGGTTTGCTTCTGAATGAATACTCACAGCCCCCAAAACCTTATGGAGCAATTCAACACTGCACACATGGGGTCACCAGGAGCCTTTGGCAGCTCCTCAGTGGCAGATAATGGCAACCATGTGATGTGTGTCTTGTATAGACACATATTCTTTAGACTTAGCACCTACCAACTCTTAAATACATAAATTGAGATCCACAACCAAAGGAGATGTTCATGGAATTTCTAGACATAAGACTAACATGAAAGACCCATCATCTTAGGAAAGGAAAACAAATATCTGAATTTCACTTTTTTTTTCAGGGAAGATCCCAGGATTTGAAGACTGTCTTTGTAAATGTGAACAATTCATATGGAGGAAAGGATATTCTTTAAGTATTCTATACTTTATTTGGTTACCTAGCAAGCACTAACTGTTTCTATCTTGGCTTTCTTGTTTGCTCGAGTCAGTAAATTATAATTTATGGTCTTAGATATAAAGCTATATTGAAGAATTGGCTAAAAACTCAGATAGTGACAACCTGGCTAAAGTGTGATAAATTTTTAATAACTTTGGATGCTTAATTAGCTATAAGAGTTTAAGTGTATTCCACTAAAGTATAGAGCTACTGCGAGTTTTGACTTTTTGCTATTAGAAATAGAAGTTAATCACTTTATCTTAAAATAATACAAGAATATGCAAGAATACTTTGTTGTATGAATCTGGTATTCCTCGAGGCCCAACACGATCACTGAAGTACAATGGGTACACAAGCAAATGTGGTGAAGAAAGGTGATGGTGCTCAGCCATCATAAGATGTATCATCTGGGGTCTTAAAAGCCTGAAGATAAACAATAGACCATTTACTTGGGAAGAGACCACACCCACACAGAAGAAACATAACAGCCAGCGTGGCCACACGGTGGTGGAAGGTCTAGACAAAACACACATATCACTGTGCTCATTGAGGACATGTGTAGACCATGTGGTAACATGAGCCATAAAAGAAGCTCATTTGCCTGTGTGATCATGAGGTGCTGAAACAATCTGGCATCAGGCATCAAAGAACAAAAACTGAAATCAATGGACCAATTGACTCCCGGTATCACTGAAGACAAATGGATACAGAGGCAAACAGAGCAGGAGTAACGATGGTGCCCAGCTACCAAATGATTGAATGTCTGGACTCTCAAAGACTTGGTGATAATCAAGTCACTGTTCAGCACAGAAGCAGCAAGGTCCACATGGAAGAAGCACACCAGCATGTGTGATCAAGAGGGTCCGAAGGGATCAGGTATCGAGCATCAAAGAACAAGAATCACATCCTTACAAAGGAGGGGGAGAACAGGATGGGGGCCTAAGGCCCACTGGTGGGTAATTGGTCACCCCTTTACACGGGAGTCACGGGGAGAAGACAGACCAGTTGAGGGGCAGCCGTGCAGTGATGATACTTACAAACTTCCTCTAGTTCCTGAAACCTTCCTTCCCCAACCATCATGGTCCCAACTCTACCCCACAAATCCAGATGGGCTGGAGTGGGTTTACTAGTGGAAGGGGGATCTGGGGATGTGGGGAGACCAAGATGGTTGAGCCCCTTCTGCCCAGTGGTTGGATTGAAGCTGCAGGAGGGGTGGAGAGAGGGTGGGAGGGAGGGAATGCAAGGGTGAATCCCCTTTGACCAAGGATGAGGAATATGAAGAGCCTTGCAGAGGACATTGCAAAGTGAATCGTTGAAAATGCAGTGATTTAAGAACTTGTCATTTGATTTCTCTTTTTATCCATTTTATATTTGGTCCAGGTTTTTAAATATTTTCTACTTCCTTTTCTATTAAGGGTTGCCTCTGCTTTATTTTATTATTGTTGTTAGTTTTTTTGGTATGTTTTTGCTTTCATCTCTTATTATTGTTTTTAAATGTTTTTCTGTATACAAAATCTAGTATAGTACATTGTTAGAGACAATAACTGAACTAATAATTTCTCGGTGGTATGGCAGAGGAAGTTGGGGGGGATAGGGAGTTAATAACAACAAGAACAAGAAAGAAGAAAATGTTCTAAAATTGACTGTGGTAATGATCATAACACTCATAACTGTTGAATTGCATGCTATATGGATCATGTCCCAATAAAATCTTTGTTAAAAAAAAAAGGAGAAAACTTACTAGAATCTAAGATGAAAAAAAAAACACCCATTGCCAAATTCGGCATTTTTGTTTTGCTTTGTTTTGTTTTTGGGGTTTTTTTGGAGGGGCATCACTGCCCTCTGGTGGTTGTGAGAGCCACTCTTGAGAGCCGCTGCTGGATTTGAACCACCAAGCCCACGGGCCACAGTCCACACTCAACCACTTAAGCACCCAGGGCTCAGCCCGGCATTTTCTAAATACACACAAACCCCAAGCAAAAACTCCAAAGCATCCCAGGTCAGGAGGTTGATAAACTCATGATCACTCAAGAGTGCCTATTCTGTCATTGGGTCAAGTTGCATTTCTTTAATCTAATGTATCCTTAATGTTTTCTCTGGGAGTTAAATGCGTTGTTGTTTCCAGTAATGGAAATGGAATCTCAACAAATAGATAACATTAAAGGTAAGGAAGAGAATTTCTCTTCGAGGGTTATAATGAGGAGACGGGTAATCTATATAAATAATAAGTCCAGCATTTTTATGGACCGAAACGAGGCCAGTCATTTGTAAAAGATACATCATTTCATACTCCAGCAGCTCTCTGGGTCTTTAAAATTGCAGCGCATGGCCACGAGCTAACACATGTGTCGGGCCGCCTAGCTTTTAATCCTGCATGAAAGTCAGCCCTGAGACTAGAGATGTGAACACAGGGGACAGTGGCGGCTCACGAGTGAACGGGAAAAGAGGAAACCCTCTTGACAGGAATGTTCCCCATGAATAAAAAGAGGGTGCGAAAAGAACCTGCCTGCTTTTCTATCTTTTTTTTTTTCTTTGCAAACAGTGACAATGCAGGGAAACGACAGCCTGGAGGAATGATTGGGAGGGCAGTTACCAGCACCTCAGAATATGGTTTCCACACTTCCATGGCCACAGCCTGCTAAGTAAGACTAAAGAACTGCTGGTCCCCTTGATGTTCCCCGAAAACCACATAAGTACAATTATTGTTATTATTCTAGGCATTTACTTTCTTCTGAATTCTCAGTCTCAGCTCCTCTTTGTCCTCTTCCTCCTCCCTTCCCCCATAACCCTCAATAAATTATAAATTATTATCCTCATCTCTTACATCGGCTGCTATCTCCTTTCCCCCAAGGTTTCTGTTGTTTGTCCCCTTGGGGGTGGGGTAGGAGGTAGGGGTGGTTATGTTTGGTCATCACTAATGGCTTCCCCTTCCTCCTCACCTCTCCCCACCCTCCCCCTACCCTTTTGGTAACCCTGACAGAGAAATCAGGAACAGAAATGAGAGCAGTGATTCGGAAGTAGAATGCTAAGGGTTGTGTTCTAGCTCTGGGAATAAGGACCTGCTCCCAAACTCTGGGAGTGATTCCAGGCACTTTACACTGTCCTTTCATGATCCTCACCAGACTGAGAAGTCTCTAGGGAACCAAAAATGGTGTGGGAGAATGGGGGAAATATGAATTTCCTTTTAGCGGAAGTCTTTATGTGGTACAAACAATTAACATGCATGCTTGGTGCTTTGAGTTCACTCACAGGGGGCTCAAAACAAAGGTCTGGTGACCGACCTCCTCAATCTCAACCATGGAAAATCCTGTGGCATGCACTGCTTTTGACACTCAGGAGTACCCAAGTTGGAATAGACTGGAAGGCGACCGTTTTACTGGTTTTCCATTCCAAAGAGAACTTGACTTAGTAATGATTTTGAGATGACAGCGAGCAAAAAAGGGCATCTCATTCAGGAAGAATAAAGTATGATCTAGCCCAGCAAGTGCGACAGTTTCATAATCTCCTGTCAACTTGCTAAGGGGTGGAGTCTAGCCTGTCAATCAGGTCACCGTTTGAAAACTTCATTTGGAGGTACAAAAGAGATAAACAGTTCACTGGAGGCCAGATGCACTCTCTCCCTGCAAGACATTCCTGTCGGCAAACTACATGCAACTATGGCCTGGCAGAGCCCTGGAGCTGGAGAAGCTATGATAGCACCATCCTATCCCAGTCTAGTTCAAGTCCATAAATCTGATAGCAGCCCATATGTCTGATATCAGTCTATAAATTTTTCTTCATACTCATGCAGCCTTGCAATAATCCCGAATACAGAAAAATCACAAGCAGTGGGTAGATATCAGACTCATGGACTTGAACTGGACTGGGCTGGGCTGGTTTCTTACTATATAATTTCTCTGTGATATAAAGCTCTTTCTTATACATAGATGAGTGCCTGTGAATTTGTTTCTTCAGTCCAACCAGACTAACACAACATGTTTGAGGAGGAATAAGGCATTGAAGGTGACTGGAACACGTGGTTTCAGGCAGTGGAGAGGAGACAAGTGGAGAAAGGTCCCTGGAGTGTGAGGGCCAGAGGCTTGGTTCTTGGAGGCCCAGGCAAGCAGTGTGAATTTTATCTGGAAGACAGTTTAGAAAGAGCACTCTATCAGCAGGGTGGAGGGATGGATTTGAGGAAATAGAAGCAGGAAGCAGGAAGCTGAGGGAGGAGGCTGATCCCAACGTCCAAGCAACACAACATGAGAGAGCAAAACCATGATAAGGTCAGCATGAGGTAAAGAAACCAAAACCAAACTCATTGCCATCGAGTCAATTCTGACTTATCCCAACCCTGTAAGAGACAGGGAACTGCTCCTGGGCATGACCCAGGCTGTAAATCCTTACAGGATCAGAAAGACTCATCTTTCTCCCACAAAGGAGCTGGTGGTTTTGAACTGTAGACCTTGAAGTCAGAAGCCCAGTCATGATGCGGAGAGAATATACTTTCTAAAGAGCACGGCAGGGCTCGGCTCCAATGTGATCATGAATGGTTACTATATTGGTCACCTACTGCTGGCTAACAGATTATTTTTAAAACCCCACTGACTTAAAACAAGCAGCATTTATTTTCTCGCAGTTTCTGGGAGAATCCTGGCATAGTTTATCCGGGCCCTCTGACCCAGCATGTCTCAGAAGACTATAATCAAGGTTTCAGTTTTGTCTGTGGTCTCATTTTAAAGCCCAAATGGAGAAAGACCCATTTCTAAACTTACCCAGTGACTGTTGGCAGGCCCGAGAACCGTGTTGGCTGCTGGTCAGCGACACCAGTCCCTTGCCACGTGGGCCCCTCTTCGGGCAGCTCAACACAGGGCAGATGGCTTCTCTCCAGAGCATGTGAAGGAAAGAGAGGACAAGATGGAAGTCAAGCTTTTTGTCACCCAACCTCAGACAAGGCATCTTATATCACTGTGAGTATATTCTATTCATCGGAGGTGAATCCCTGGATCGAACACACTTTGAAGGGGAGGAGCTTTCACAAAGACACACATGTTAAGGGGTGACTGTCCTGGGCGACTATCTAAGGGTCTGTATGACATTATTTTCCTTGTTTTACCACGACTGTGGTTGGGTGCCCTCGAGACGATTACAAGTCACAGCAAGCACAGGGGCCAAGGTGGAACTTCCCCCTAAAGTGTTCTTGGCTGTAGTTATCACAAACGTAACCATCCAGCGTTCCTTCCTGCAGAGTCACTGGGAGGGTTTGGATGACCAACCTTTAGGTTAGCAGCAGAGGACTGCTGCTGTGCCTCTAGGACTACTGAGACTTCTGTGAGTGTCTGATTTTTCAAGAAAAGCTGACCATCCACAATTTTACCTGTAATTCTTTGCTTTTAAAATATTGGCACAGTGGGTTAAGCGTGGGGAGGCTGATCTGAAAGCTGGCCGTTCAACCCCACTGCTGGCTCCCTGGAAGAAAGGGGTCATCTGCATCTGTGAAGACCGGCAGCCTGGGAAACCTGGAGCGGGCGTACTTTGTCTTTTTGGCTTGCTATGAGTTGGACTCGTTGTGAGAGCAGTCAGTTTGGTTTTTGATTAGCCAAAAGAAAAAAAAACCAATGGTGTCAGACGTAACATTTCTTAAGTATGACCCAGGGGGCATCATTAAGAAACCTCCTGCAGAGGGATTACAAGAGAAGCAGGTGAGCAGAGGAGAGGAGCAGAGGTGAGGTTGTATCCCTCGTCCCCACCTTTCAAAAAGCAGAGAGAACCAAGCAATTGTTAAAATTGTGAGAGCTCGAGAAGTGAAAATGCCAATCATTTGACCCACATGGCTGTATTCGGATAAATTCTGCAGTCATATCAGAGGAAAAAATGACTTGTTTTCATGAAAGGCAAGCCTTTGATCCCTGATCTGGCAGCTGCACATCTCTATAAAATGAGACACTTTGACATCCAACGGCTCTGATCTGGATTGGACAGGTGGTTTCCCACTCACTAATGACACAGAGACAATTGAGCATTACTAAATGGGCGAGAATGTTCTCCCACACAGGAAAACAGCTCTTTCCTTTGAAAAAACATGATAAAGAACAGAAAATAACTGGCAGAACCAGAGCTTCACAAATGTCAAAAGAGGTGTTTTCAGTTACACCCTGGTCCCTGTTAGGGAAGATTAGGGTAGGTTTTAGACAAGCATTGAACATACCTTAGCATTAGCTGACAGAGGAAGGAATTTGCTAGTTAAATAAATCTGCTTTGGGGGGCACGTACAGGTTAAGTTGCAGCTTGAACTTTTCATATTTAAATAAAGCAAACACCTCCAGTGAAGTCTCATTTGCTGAAAAGTTTAGTAAACAGAAAAACATCTTAGTATCACCATGTCCATCACTCATTCCTTCAGTCAACAAATATTTACAAAGTATGTCATGTGCTAGACATAGGGGCAGTATGGGAAATGATAGCTGAGCTTACTCTGGCCCCACACTTCTACAATCTAGAAGACTAGATTAATCTAGTAGCAATTAATCTAATGACAATTATACACTGTGTCTAATGTTGTATTAAAGATCTCTGGTAATGCCACGTTTAATTGCTCAGCTGCTAATGAAAAAGTCAGCCGTGGTCACCAGTGATTTTGTGGAAGAAAATGTCGCTGTTTGGTCTCATACAGATTTACAACCTTGAAAATTGGTCCCTTTTACTCTGTCCCACAAGGTCACCGTGAGTGGGAATTGACTGGGCAGAAATGAATTTGGTTTGGAGCTTTCAGAGTGGTGTTGGAGGAAACAGAGGCACTGGGATCTTCCGAGTTTCTGGGTAGCATATATAGTTAATACACTGAGCTGCTAAAATAAAGGTTGGAGTCCTCTCCCAGAGGTACGTTGGAAGAAAGGCCTGGTAATCTGCTTCTGAAGGATTAGGCACAGAAACCTGTCTGTAGCATAATTCCACTCTGACACACATGGGTCACCAGGTGTCGAAGTTGACACCCAATTGTCTTGCTTTGGTTTACTTGTTTATTGAAAAGGGAACTTCATCCCAAGGTGAGTTGACACAGGTTATCGACTTGAGAGAGGCTCTCAGAGACCAAAACTTGAGGACTGTTTCTATTTAAGACATTATAGGAAGTATCTTTCACATATACCTATGTCTTACTGACCCAGGCTATCCAACATTTAGCATTTACTACACTAGTAAGTAATCTATGATCAACTCTTTTACATATTAGCTATGCTTATCTGCAGTAACAAAAGCTGAGTTTGAGATGAAAGTAACGCTGGCTCTGGTGGTCAATGTTATGTGCCAACTTGGCTGGGCTAGCATTTGGCATTTTTATAATGATATAAATTAAGCAGTTATGCAATGATAAAATTTGACAGCTATGTATTCCCACTGTGTGATATGATGTAGTCAGCTTCCCTTTTCTCATATTTTGTCATCTTTGGACCCTCACCATGTCAGTAAATAAGAAATGAACATCTTTCACAGCCTAGAATGGATTTTCCCTTTACTATCCAAATTATTGTACTATCTACAAAAATAAAAACAACAGTCAGTTTTCACATTTGTAGAACCATAAAATAGTACATAAAGGATTTATTTGAATGTTAACAATATTGGGCTATTTTTTCCCCAAAGGAAAATCTTATAGTTCATCTCACTTTTTTCTTACGACATAGAAGAAGCTACTTAAAACCAAAAAATGAGCATATATGACAGGTGAGAAATTGGGAAAACTGGAACCTGGTGACTGGTGGCACAATGTCAAATGGCACAGCTACTGTGGAAACGTTCTGAGAGTTACTCAAACATAGAGATACCATATTTAAAAAAAAACCCAAACTCCACCATGCCCTCCAGTTGATTTTGATAATTAGTCACAGTAGGACAGAATAGAACTGCCCCTGTTGGTTTCTGAGATGAGAAATCTTTACAGATGTGGAAAGTCTAATCTTCCCCCCACAGAGTGGCTGATGGTTTTGATCTGCTGATCTTGTAGTTAGCAGCTGAACATGTAACCATTATGCCAGCAGGGCTCCTCAGAGCTACCATATGCCCCCCAAATGCTAGATAGATGTCCACGAGAAAGTAACATATATCTGCACAAAAATCTGTACATCAATGTGTACTCTAGCATTGTTTATAAAGCCACGATATAGAAGCAACCTAAATGTCTACCAACTGATGAATGGATTAACAAAATGTGAATATTCAGTGGAATGCTCATTTCCATTGATTTGAATGTGACGCATGGTGATCTTACATGACAAAGTAGAACTGTCCCTGTGGGTTTCTAAGACTGTAACTCTTTACATCTTTCTCCCATGGAGCAGCTAGTAGTTTTGAATTACTGATTTTGTGGTTAGCAGCCTAAAGCATAACCATCATGCCACCAGTGATCCTTTAATGAAATATTAGCCACCCATTAAAAAAAGAATGAGTTGTAAGAACCCGCAATAAAAATCATTTTAAAAAGACAGAAACTGAGGTGGATCAAATTCCAAATTGGAAAAAAAAAAGAATGAAGTATTTACACATACCACAACATGATGAATCATGAGAACATTCTGCAAATAAAATAATTCAGTCACAAAAAATAATGCATTCACTTATATGAACTGTCTAGAAAAAGAAGATCTGTAGAGACATATGAGCTCCTGTGTAGTAACAATGATTAATGCCTTAGGTTGTGAACCACAAGTTCAAGAGTTTAAGCCCAACAAACACAAGAAAGATCTGGACATCTACTTACACAAAATCAGGCATTGAAAACCCTATGAAGCACAAGTCCACGTGGATATATGTGTGGCTGCCTGAGTGGGAATCAACTAAATGGTTACTGATTTTTGATAAAGACAAAGATTACATTGGTAGTTGCTTAGGGTGGGAGCCCTGGTGGTGAAATGGTTTATGTTTTTAGCTGCTAACCCCAAGATAAGCAGTTTGAATCCACTAATTTCTCCATTCCTATTAATACTTAGAGCTCAGAAATCCAAAGAGACAGTTCAATTCTGTCTCATGGAATTGTTATGATTCAGAATCAACTTGGTGCAAATAGATGCATTAAAAGCTGAGAGACAGGGGCTGAGCCCCATTGGGGTGCGTGGTTGAGTGCGGGACTGCCTGCGGTTGTAGTGGTTCAAATCCAGTGGCGGCTCTCAGGAGCAGCGCTGGGTAGCTCCCATGACCACCAGAGGGCAGTGATGCCCCAAATTAAAATAATAATAATAATAATAATAATAATAATAATAAAAAGCTGAGAGACAAATAAGGGAACAAGGTGATAGCCACAGGCCATAGTGCTGATTGTTGATGTGATGGAAATGATCTAAACGTGATTGTGATAATGGTTGCTCTTATCTGTGAAGATGCTAAAAAACATTGAATTGTTAACTTTAAATGGGTGATTTTATGGCATGGAAATGGTATGTTAATAAAGATAGACAAAAAGCAGAAGGAGCACCTGAAACACACCCCTGAATCTTCCCCATGGGGTTTTGGAGTCTGCTAATGTGGACTGGATGTGGGTTTGGTCAGGAGGCTGTAGCAGGCTGCTGCTCTTCTCAGTGACATCCTTTTGGTCTTTGCCTTATTTTCTATGTCTTCAATTTTTATTCTCTCTCAATCCTGTTGTCATCTGCCTTCAAGTCAATACCATGCACAGCAATAGTCGATATCCATTTCAGATTACGCTGATGTGATACATACGGTTGTGATTTGTTGATTTTGAAAGAGGCTTGCCAGACCTCTCTTCCTACTCTGTCTTAATGTAGAAGCTTCACTAGAACCTGTTCAACAGAATAGCAGTACAAAAACCTCCTTTGACAGATGGGTAGTGGCTGGGCCAGAAAACCAAATCAAAGGGCCAAACTTGCAGCCATTGAATCAATGCCAACTCGTAATGGTCCTAAAGGGCAGGGTGGGGCTGAGTCCCGGTGGTGTAGTGGTTGAGTGCGGGACTGCGGCCCACTGGCTTGGCGGTTCAAACCCAGCAGCAGCTCCTCAGGAGCAAGGCTGGGCCTCCCACTCCCACCAGAGGGCAGTGATGACCCCCCCTCAAAAAAAAAAAGTAAGGACAGGGTGAAACTACTACTGTGGGTTTCTGAAACTGTAACTCTTAATGGGAGTAGAAAACCCAGTGGGATGAACAGTGGTTTGAACTAATAACCTTGTGGTTAGCAGTCCAATTCATAACCATTCCATCACCGCACCCCCTTCTCCTTACACTAGAATTACACGAGCCAAGAACTTAACTAGAGAGGGCTAGAATTCTACCTACTGCTTTCTTTTCATCTGCTTTCCTGCCTCTTTTCCAGCAACAGAAAAGGAGCAACTAAACCGATTGCTATCAAATCACTTCTGATTCACAGTGACCCCATATAAGTTTTGGAGACCATGAATCTTCATAGGAACAGGTCGGCGCATCTTTCTCCCATGGGTTTGAATCATCAACTCTAGTCGGAACCTCGCAGTTTGGAGTTTTGATGCTCTATCGTCTATATTACAATGCAGGCCCTTATTTTCAAATTTCTACCACTGTTATTAAGCATCACCGTGTATTTACATTTCTGGTCCTTTTCCCATGGTTTTATCCTTGTTATTTCTCCATTAATCTACAGGCTTTCAGCTTCCTGGAGTGCCTGATAACTCATCTGCCAGCCATGATTACATTAGCGCTCCTCCCTAGGGGAACCAAGAACGGACGGAGGTTACACGAAACAGAGCAGATGATCCCGACTGAGTCACTGACAGCAAACGTTTTGAACTTTTGAAAAGCTGTCAGGTGGAAATTAAAAATGGTGCTTATACATAGACATGATTTTAGAAACTTAAGTAAATTTTTTTTCAAAACATTTACCCAGCCACCCAATTATTTAGCCAGCTCCTGTCCTATAGGAGGCTTTGCCATTCTGTCTCCCCATTTAATACAATAAAATTAAATTTTTTACATCTGCATTATTCAGCAGTCTTGGCAAGTAACTGGACCTTCAAGGATCTAAATGCCATGAATGTTTTTTTTTTAAACTATCCCATTTGTGACCACAGATTTACCTTTCAACGAATGTAATACATAGCTTAATATTAAGTTGTTTGCGTTCTATAAACACACACGAGATTGGTGGTGGTGGGAAGTCTGCCAAGACTAAACTAGGAGTTCATGAGAAAATCTACTTAGTTTCAAAAACTTGCTTGAGTTAATTTGCAAAGAGAACGACGCGCACGTGGATTACTGAGGGTTAGCTGTGAAATCCCCAAAGAGCAGAATACCAGTTAACGATTCCTATGGAGACAGGGAGAATTACTGCCTGCTTTTGTGTTCCAGGAATTTTACATGTGCTAGCTCAAATTTTTACAGTAAATTTACAAGGTCAATATTTTGATCCACATTTTTTAGATGAGGAAATGGAGACACACTTAGAGGTGTGTCATGTGCCCAAGACCATCTTGGTATGAATGATGAAGCCACGGTCTGATCACTCTGGGTTTATGTACTACACAAAATCATCTCCTTTGTTCGCTCATGCATTTGTTCAGTCACTACAGTGGTGGCCAAAGAGCTCCCCAGACTGTGTCATAGTATGTATATTGGTCATATTTAATAAAATAATTCAAAAAAAATAGGTTTGACAGAAGTTCTTGGATAATAAACAGTTTGATAATAGACAAAACATAAAAGCAAGGGGCTCCTTAACAGAAGCCCACATCTATAAGTGTATGATACTTCTCTAAAGTCAGTTGTCTTCAGGCAATAAGTAACAGTCTCCCCAAAGATCTCAGTGGGGTCCCCAACTCATCTGGAGCTATGACGCCTCTTTCTCCAGGCATGTGAGTTGCCTTAGAGGTCTGCCAAAGAGAAAATGATTCTTCTTCGATATACAAAGTTCAAAGGAACTTTGCTAGAATGACATTTATCTGCCTACAAGTTGAATAATAACATATATACAGGGGAAAAGGATTCTGGGCTGACTGGTAAACTACAGGTCCCACGCAAAATGTAAATATTTGGGCAAAATCAGAAAAGCAGAATAAATAAATAAATGATGGCACAGTAGGACTGAAGGGAATTGGACCCCTCTGGAATCTGGAAAAGGACTTTGATGCCCTTTGGTGTTGTGTAACCAACAGTTTAAATCAAGCCAACACAAATAATAGCCCAAAATAGTAGCATTTTATTTTTAGGCCACATTGACAGCCTAGTCAACCATTCAAATCACAGTATGCACTCCTTAGAGAATGCTTCCTAAGAGGAGACATTTCACCAATGCTCATTATTATTATTATTGTTATTACTGATTTTTCAGGTGAAAAATTATCTTTATTCACCTTATTGTTCCACCACTATCATGGAAAACCTCTTCTTCTGAAGAGTTAGGAATGGTAAATTTTTATCTGTTAAAAAGCCCTTGCAAGGTTGCTCCTTCACACAATGGATAGCACATTGGACTTCTAAAAAACCCTTGCAATTGAGTGGGAAGGAACAGAAAGGTTGCTGACTCACAATCAGTGGTCTGGGTTGGGGAAATGAACCCAGAATGAAGGTCCTTCAAAGAAATATGTATTCTAATCCTCAAATCTGTGACTCTGTTGCTATGACAGTTACGTAATCTCCTGTCAACTTGCAAAGCTTGTCAATCAAGTCGCAGCTTGATTACCTCATTTAGAGGCATGACAGAAATAAATAGCTGAGTGGAACCAAGATACACACTCTACTCTCTGCTTTTCTTCCTGCTGACAAGTCACATAGAGCTACACCAATAAAGCCAGACCCCTGGAGCTGAAAGAGCCATATGGAAACCCACACCAGCACTGAGATACTTCTACTGCCATTGGATCCACAACACTTTCCACCCACTGGCCTGTGATCTTCCTGCATCTGGCATCATTGCATGTGTTGTGTGACTCTGAAGAGGAATTTGTAGACTGGCATTGGCTATATGGACTAATATCAGACTTAAAGACTTGATCTGGACTGGGCTGGGAGGTTTTCTTCGTATACAATTACTCTTTATATAAAGCTCTTTCTTATACACATATGAGTCTCCCTGGGTTTGTTTTTCTAGTCAATCCCGACTAACGTAGTTGTATTACATGACGAAAAGGAACTTAGCAGATGTGACTAAATGAAGGATCTTTAGAGGAATAGATAGCCCTGAATTGCCTACGTGACTCAACTTATAGCCTGAGACCTTGAACATGGTAGAACTTTCCCAGGTATGGTTAGAAAGAAATGTGAGGAGGGAAGGATCTGAGACATGCTACATTGCTTGTCTTGAAGATAGAGGAGAGGCATTTCAAGCCAAGAAATGCAGGCAGTGTCTGTAAATCAGAAAAGGTAAAGAGGTAAAATCTCCTCTAGATTCCCCCGAAAACGATGCAGCCTCAATGACATCCAACTTTTGCTCAGAGAGACCCGTGTCAGACTTCTGATCTATACCTGTGTACGTAAGTGCATTTTGGTTTTAAACCACCATATCTCTGGTAACTTGTTGCAGTAGCAGCAGCAGCACACTAATAAAGAAAAGCACGGAGTTGGTGGTTTAGGAGAACCTAGACCCTTTTATTGGTATGTTTTACCACTAATTTTTTTCTAGGTAAGTTCTGAGTGTTTTAAGAATTGCACCTAAATAATTTCAAGGTTTTCACTCTGAAGACTTAGGTAAAGTCCTTGCAACATATATTATTCTCTGGAAGTATGTCTTTGTTTTTATATAGATGAAGAGATGGATTTCATGTTCCTATCTTTGATACTCATTTCCTTACCTTTACTCTGCCAGAAGACCTGTAGTCCAATTAAATTAATCACAAGTGCACTGCTTTTCCATGAGGAAAACTAATGGACATGCGTATCACTTATGGCTTTGGTTGAACCAAAGTATAAGAAACCAAAGAGCATTTACTTGGATCCTAGACTAATTTATTATTATTATCATTATGATTAATACAAAACTTGACTCTGGTCCAATTTATTATCACTATGGCTAATAACAAACCTCAAGCACTTTCCACTTTAAAAACTTTGCTTGAGGAACACATGGAACTAAGGATGCATGGCAACGAACTCAAACTAGCATTCGGCAGTTAGGTCTCCTCACCATCATCCTGTGGTGACTTGTGTGCTACTATTATGCTAGAAGTTATGCCTTCACGATTTCAATTCCCAGCTGTTGTGTATTGATTCACCTCTCCTGGGTTCCATACTCGGAAAAACATAGATCTATCTGGAAATACAATGCTGTTTGTGGTAGGATAACGCTTACACACCTCCAAAGAAGCCCAATTCATGCAACTATTGTTCAAATTTAAGAACTAACCACTTTAGCTAATGATGTCACAACTGAAAAATTCTACCAACTCCTTTCAGTCTGAATGGAGCACACATGCAATAAAAATGCATTAACAATTTCTGGCTTTTGGAATACAAATATGGACTTGGTACTAGAAATAAAGCTGGAGATTGAATGAAGGTTTTTAAAAATATTTTAATAAGCATATTGACATATAATTCACATGGCAAACAAGTCGGTGGTTTAAATTTATTGAAAAGAGTTGAGAAGCTATCTCTGCAATCAATTTTAAGCATATTCTTCATGCTTGTTCTTATTACCTCACCATTTCTCCCTAAACTTCTCTGGACTTAACTTTAAGAAATGATTACTCTAGTTGTTTTCTGTATAGGTTTTCCTATTCTGAATTTCATATAAAGAAAACCATACCAAATGAACTATCACCACCAACAAAGAAAAACCTCAACTGAAAAGAAAAGAAAGCAGAAAATCATTAAAACTAGATAACACTTCAAATAAGTCAACAGGGAAAACAATGACAAGATATTAAACTTTAATATAATAATATCTGCATTAATCTACTTTCCAATGTCCTCTATTTGAGGACAAGTTTGTTGATATCCCTGGTCAATGGTCAGAAGGGATTCACTAGAGGATCAATTCACCTGGGACATCACAAGAGGATTTTGGTCTTTGACTGTTATCCGTAGCCTTAATGCAAACTGGGACTCAGCATTAAAGGTTGAATGCACGTCTGTCCTCTGGTCTTCTTCTTGCTATTTTTAGATGCCATTGAGTCAGCTCTGACCCATAGCAACCGTATGCATAGCAGAACAAAAGGCTGCCTGGTCCTGTGCCATCCACACAATTGTTCCTGTCTGAGCCCATAAACTCAGCCACTGTGTCAACCCATCTTGTCCAAGGCTTTCCTCCTTTCTGCTGTCCAAAAGTGATGTCCTTCTCCAGGAACCAGTCTCTCTGGCTAATATGCCTAAAGCATGTTGATGAAGTCTGGCCATCCTTGCCTCTGAGGAGAACTCTGGCCTTACTTATTCCAATATAAATCTCTTTTTCCATTTAGTAGCTCATGTTGCTTGCAATATTCTCCTCTATACCATAATGCAAATGCATTGATTCTTCTATTGCCTTCCTTATTCAATGTGCAACTTCCACATGCATGCGATGCAATGGAGAATGCCTTGGTTTGGGTCAGGCACACCTTCGTCCTTACTTTGCTCTTCAATAAAGAGGTCTTCAGATGTCATAGCGGATTTACCTAATGTAATACATCTTTTTCTCTCCTGACTGCTGCTTCCATGAGCACTGATAGTAGAGCCAAGTAAGACCAAATCCTTGAAAATTTCAAGATTTTCTTTCTTTATTATATTGTCACCTATTAGTTCAGTTGTGAGGATTTGGTATTTTTTATATTGTCCTGTAATCCCTACTGAAGATTCCAATCCTTGATCTTCATCAGCAAGTGGTTCAATTCCTCTTCACTTTCAGCAAGCAAAGTTCTGTCATCTGCTCACTACAGACTGTTAATAAACTTTCTTCCAATCCTGATGCTGCACTCTCCTTCATATAATCCAGGTTATCTAGTGATTTTCTTAGCACATAGATTGAACAAGTGTGTTGAGAGGATACAACCATCATACACACCTTTCCTGATTTGAAACTATACAGCATTCCCTTGTTCTGTTCACGCAACTGCCTCTTGATCCATGTACAATTTCCAGATGAGCATAATAAGTGTTCCAGAAACCCCATTCTTCTCAAGGTTTTCCGAAGCTTAGTGATCCACACAGTCAAATGCCTTTGCATAGACAATGAAACCAACTAAACATGTTTTGGGTATTCTCTCTTTTGAGCCAAGATCCAGGTGACATCAATAATGATATCTCTTGTTTCAAGTTCTTTTCTGAATCTGGTCTGGACTTCTGGCAGTTCCCTACAAATGAGCTGCTGCAACCATTGCTGGATGATCTTCAGCAAAATTTTACTTTTGTGGGATATCAATGATAACATTCTATATATTTCTTTGAGAGATTTATATTGGAATAAGTAAGGCCAGAGTTCTCCTCAGAGGCAAGGATGGCCAGACTTCATCAATATATTTCACTGCCCTCTGGTGTTTGTGGGAGCTACCCAGCCTTACTCCTGGAGAGCTGCTGCTGGATTTGAACCGCCAAGCCCGTGGGCCGCAGTCCCGCACTCAACCCCTACACTACCAGGGCTCAACCGCCGATAACATTCTATAATTTAAACATTCTGTTAGGTCACCTTCTTTGGAGTGGGCATAAATATGAATTTCTTTCAGTTAGTTGGCCGGGTAGCTATCTTCCAAATTTCCTGGCATAGACAAGTATTTCCAGTGCTTCTTCAACTTTCTGAAATATTTCAATGTAGCATCTGTTCTTGACCATATGTCACCTCTTCAAATGGTTTAATGCTGACTAGTTTCTTTTTGGAACA
>PVJH01019377.1:0-42923 GCA_004026705.1 Nesogale talazaci
TCTCATCTTCCCGAGGGAAATATCGCGAGATTTCCCAGGAGTCTCAGGTGAAATCCATGCCCACACGAAGGCCTCATCAGCTACTCAATGGCTTTCTCCTGATTAACAGGCTAGACTCCACCCCTACATTTCAATGATAAAATTAACATAAGCACATGACTGCCACAGCCGGCCACCATCAGCTTTCTTCACCACATTTGCTTATCACATTTGTCTTCAGTGATCGTTTCGAGAAGATGAGCATCATGGAATTACGCCATTTTTCTTTAGAATCGTGTAAATGTGAACCTCTCCCAGTTATGTTGGTCAGAAAACTCTCTAAATTTCTTGGCATAGACAATTGAGTTTTTCCAGTGCTTTTTCAGCTTGTTGAAATATTTCCATTAGTATTCCATCAGTTCCTGAAGCCTCGTCTTTGGATAATCCTTTCAGTGCAGCTTGGACTTTCTCCTTTAAAACCTCTGGTTCTTGATCATGTGCTACCTCGTGAAACGGGTGAATGTCCACAAGTTCTTTTTGTTTCAGTGAGTTTTTGTATTCCTTCCATCTTTTTTGACAATTCCTGCATCACTTACTATTTGCCAATAGAATTCTAAGTATTTCAATTATAGACTTGAATTTTTCTGCAGTTTTTAATCTTGAAAAATGCCAAACATGTACTTCCCCTTTGGTTTTCTAAATCTAGGCATTTGCACAATTCAAGACATTATTTGTCTTCTCAGGTACCATTTGAAGTTTGTTGTTCAGTTCTTTTGCTTCATTATTTCCACAGGGATTCCATTTGGTATGATCAGATTTTGACCCTCACATGATGAAGGACCCTATTGGAATATCATTGCCACCTAGACACAGAATCAGGACATAGTCAGAGCCCACCTGTCTTATGAATTTTCAGGATACAAAGAGTCTTTTGTACCATGCATTCAGTTCCAGTGCAGCCTATTTTTAAAGATCTGTTGAGGATAGGGTCTTTTATCATAAGCCATTAGAAATTAAAATTAAAAGTGTGAGCACCTCTAAGTCATTTTGTAGGTGTCACACCAAGAAAGTTTATTTTATGCTCTAAAGGTGTAAGTGATCTTGGACTCCTTAGATATAATTAAGTTGCACGATGATGTGTGTGTTGATTAATTGTATGATATAGAATGGATGGTTAAGACTGGCATTGGCTTCAATAAATTATATTGTAGACACCAGCTTGATTGTTTTACAGGAAATCTGTAAAACAGGTTTGAGGTGAAATAATGAATTTGAAAGAAGATCTTTTGTAGCAGATGACCATCTCTTCTACCTATTAAGAGCTGTGGGCAGATTAATGGCATATAGGGTCTACTCCTTGCAAAGATTTCTCAACTGTGTTCATACTGCTAGAAGTTCTGATACTCTCCATAACTCCATTTTCCTCAGATTTTAAATGACTGTATAGGAAATCCTGCTCCACTAACACATATTTCTACAGGAAAACAACTTCTTGCCTATTCTCAGTTTAGCAGGTTTACATTAGAAAACTCTAGGAAAAGTATATCCAAACTCCTTCACCCAGTTCTTCAGGAAATATTTAAAATCACATGACTGTTAGCATTTCCTGGTGGTAGTCCTATGCCACTAACTTAAAAGTTGGTGGTTCAAGCCCACCAGCCACTCCAAAGGAAAAAAAGAGTTGACTATCTGCTTTAATAAATATTACAGCCTAGAAGACTTTTACGGTACAGTGCTACATGTTCTGTAGGATTTCTGTGAATCAGAGCTGACTGGGTGGTGTATAACAAGAATACAGAGTGTGATGACTGGACATACTTGGCTCATAGTCATTTCTGTTTAAATCCAGAGGATGAATCTAGGAGTCACCCACCTCTCGGACAGGACTTATCTCAACATTTGGGAGAGTATTGTTAAAATGTGACTTTTTGTTTGTGGACATAGTGTCCAGTCACATAAGTATTAAATCTGTATAAGTCAACAGGCATGTTTTGGCGTTCCTAGTTGTCATAGTATGGACAATTGGAGAAAAGTTACTCTATAGTGACACGAGGTGTAAGAGACTTTATTCTTAAATAGCAGATTGAAAGCATTCCTTACATGCCTACATTAAAGACTCTGGAGTGAGGGAGAATATGTGTCATATACATGTTCAAGCAGTCACAATGAGTGTGCCAAATCACAGAGACCCAGGTATTCTGAGTCTTCAAGAAGTACAAGCTGTGATCCAAACCCCAAAGAACCATTCTGTCTGTTCTAGCACCCACCAAGGACTGTTCTGATTCCAGCTCTTTAAAGGTTCTTTTAATGTTTTTGATTGTTACTTCAATGCTTTAAACCCATTGATCTTTATGCCTCTGAGGTCACAAATCTTTTGAAAATTTGATGAAAGCTATGAAGATCCAGAAAAAAAGTATAAAATGCTCACACTTTTTCAGCATGCAGGCTACTTATAAAATGAGCAAGTCAAAATGATCTACCAACAATAAAAAAGCAAAAAATTCATTTCATTTATCTATTACACTTATTCATAAATGCATTGAGAATTCTTTATATGTTTAAGTGCCTTGCTTAACCGCATGAGTCCAAATTGCAAAATACAACACAATTAACTATGTACATTTTCTGTCATTCCCTGAATTCACTCTAATGACTTGCTCTAAATGGAATGAGCCAGGGATGCATAGTCCAGATAGTAGCAGTTGACCACCAGCCTCAAGCACACTTCCAAATGATCATCAGTCATGGTGGAATAATACTTCGACTTAATGATCTATATGTGGGAAAAGGCTGACTCACATCAATAAGTAGAGCTGAATAATACAACCAAGGAGATAGCACATTTTCTTATGCTTGGGTACTTTTCCTCTGCAAGTAAGTTCCAGAACTGTTCATGCTCTCTGGACTTGAGCTGAATATCAGCCTGTAGTGTCAAAAATTTCCCATACCATATGAAAGTGATATGTTTTTGTCTTCTTACTTGTTCCAACTCCCCCTCTCATTTTAATACACTTCTTGCACTTAAGAGAACAAAATTGGTGATAACTTTGCTTTTCAGTTTTGCTTCACTTAGAACAGTTGTTTGTGCATTTGTTTGACACCTAAGATTGCATCTGATTGGCTTTGCTGTATATCCATTAAGTGACAATAGGCTTATGTCTGTTTTTTAATGCCAGGAGATCTACCCACACTACATTTGTGATCGACTAGTAGATCACGATCGATGTGTTGAACACCCCTGATCCAAAGAGTATAACAGAAGTATGCATTTATTTATAATAAGAACAAAGACTTGAATCTTTTTATTACAGTCATGTGTCATGTAACGTTCATGATGCAGTCTGTGAAATTGATCACTATGTGATTTGGACTTTGTACAGACTCCAGGGAGGAGGCTTGAAAATGTTTGTGGAAAAATGAAATTAAAAGATAATAAAGTATTTTCATGAACGTTTTGCAGCCCCTTCATACGACACACAGACAGTTCCAAGATTACAAATGAGTACCTAACTCTGTCATTAATTTGAAACTTTTCATAAATCAGAACCATTTATATCTAATATCAGTTATTTTTAAAATATACTTTTATTGGGGTATATGTCAATATCATAGAATTTTAAAATTTGCTTATGATTTGTGTGATATTACCATAATCAATTTCAGAATATCTTGTAGTCATTGCCATTAGCTGCACATTCCCCCCAACCTCCCATGTCATGACCATGGGCAATTATCAATTCAGTTACTCTTTGTGTCGACCTACCTGTCTTGGACTTCAGATATAAAAAATCACACAAAATTTAACAGGAAACAGACAAACCAAACACCCAACAAAATTACTGGGCAAACACATAGAAAAACCTCATTCCAAAAGAAAATATAAACTATTAAAATATAAACTATTAAAAATTGCAGCAACTATGGGTTAAAAAGGAAATGAATGATAAGATAACGCATTCTAATTTACCTACATCTGTGATAATCAATTTTACAATGCTCTCTGATATGTGGGCAATTTCCATCCCTCGCCTATGACCAGAGTGTTCAATGGAGGCTTAATCCGTGTGTGGACCCTGCAAATGGATTTTGGGCTTCTGCTGTCATCAGTAATCTTTTACAAACTAGGTGTTCATAATTTAAACCTTGATACCATTCCCTCTTTCAGATTTTGATTTTGTTATCTACAATCCTTGATTCACACAGGTAGATGTGCTTCTTCCATGTGCATTTGTTTGATAGCTCATTTAGATGAGCTGCTTAGATGGCTGCTTGTTTTAAGACAACCCTTTAACATGCTAGACACTATTCTTTCTGATATAGCCAGGCATTATCTGATTTTTTCATCACACTGTGCTATAGTACCCATACCTTCAGTGATCTGTTCATGAGAGCAGGCATAGAGCAAGGTCATTTTATGAGAATCACGTGATCTCGATTGAGGCTACTATGAAGTGTCCCAAGTCCATTAATGTATTTATGATTTTTATGTGTCTCTGGTTAACTTGAGAAATGTTATTATCATTTTATGATAGAAAGCATTATAAGTCATCCTCCTTGGACATTAGCTAACTTTATTGATAGCAGCAGTTAGTCAAATTTATCTCAGTATATAGGGTACCTTTCTATGACTAAAAACATATTGAACAAGTATGTTCAGATACAGTAAACCACCTTTAACATAGTACAGTAACAACAATAATGTTTGATGGGTACATCAAAGTAGTACTCACTTGCTATGATGAACCATATACCTCACTTAAAAATGCTATGTGGTTTAGGAACACTGACATATTTGCAGTCAGACATTGCCAAAATGGACATTATGCAGCACATAATTATGCTTTGTTCTTAGCTGAAGTTACACCTACTAAATGTGTTAACAAAACTAGATATCTCTGTCACCTTGTTCTAACTTTTTAAATGGGGGAATTACCCAACTTATTATTTAAATAGAATTCATTTCATGAGAAATGTGTTTTGAAACATGCATGAGGGAAAGCTATGGTAAAAAATCATCAGTAATCAGAAATAAAACATTTCATTTAAAAAGGAATGTGTTTGCCAGCATTATTATGCCTGAAAAACAACCCCACAAAAATAAACCAAATTGACCCCAAACAAAACTACAACACCCATAAACTCACTGCCTCGGATGTTCTGGAACCCAACCTGTAGTGTCTCTGAAGGCTGTCTGTACGAAATGTGCTTGTTCTAGGGTCATTAATCACAGTAGCTTAAACTACTTTAATAATTATTATGTTCAAAGTCTCATGAAGACTGGAAAAAGAAGGCTTGAGTGTCTAAGTTTATAGCCTACAAAATAAATAGTATGCAAAATCTTCATGGCTCACCTTGATGTTGAATACCAGGAGACATCAGAGAAAAATGTGCCACCCAAGATAACCTCGCACGTTGAGAAGAGCAAAGCAGAAGGGTACAGGGTGGATCTTGGCAAAAGGCAGATTTTTCATGAGCCATCAGAAAGCGCGTGCATGCTCTATCTCTGCTTCATCATAACTTGCATGTTATAAGAATGCACATTTCCGCTCCATGACTTCTTTGCTTACCCCTTGCTCTCTGGATTTTTCAAATTCAATAATTTACATGGTCCATCGTAAAAACTCTTCACAAGGAATGCCAGTTACTATTCTTTTGTACCTTGTGTGACATAAATGACTGCTGTCTCTCATATCAATCTTTTCCTTTTCACTTTGTATATTAACCCCTTTATTCCTCCAAGGCATGTGGGCATTCATCCAAAGATAGTATCTGTCCTCCTCATTGAATGTGAGGTGTGGCCACATGACTAACTTATCCTGTGACATAGGATCAGACCTCGATTCTAAAACCCCCAGTTCTTGATCATGAAGGACAGTTTTGTGCTCCACTTTACTTTCTGTCTTTTTCAACAGCTGACACGTGGAAATGGTGTTGGGAGACTGAGGGTAGACTGTAGTATGGACGCTCTGCCCACCTCCTGGGCTAAGAATGTCCAGACCATGAAATATGAAGCACCTGGTTCATTCAGTCTACAGAAGTTTCATAATATCCTGGACTATGTTACCCTAAACGGTCTTTAGTGGAACTGAGAGGCACACACCATGCTAAATGCATGCAAGGGCAGTGGATCCGGCTTTCCTGTGAAAGAAAGAGGAAGCGCTCTGCCCCTGTCAAATCTTATCAAGGAAACTCTAAGGAGAGTTGCCATGAGTTGGTATTAACTCAATGGCATTAGGTTATTTTTTGTTTTATTATTTTGCGCTTTACCCTAAAGACTATTATACAAGATAATCTTATATCTCTATGGAAGCCTCTCTCTCTCTCTCTCTCTCTCTCTCTCTCTCTATATATATATATATATATATATATATATGTTTTAGTTCCAGCAGCTAGGGCACTATCCTAAGTTTAGGTATGAACCATTGGAAATCGAAAATTTTTTTTAAATAAAAAATTGTGACATATCAAATATTTTTAAAAGTTAGTTAAAAATATGAGCTTTCTTTGCCCATCGACTATTTTTGTACCCCCTACTGGAGAATGCATATTGTGGAAGTAGAGAACAATTTTGGAAAGATGCGAAGATGATGAAGGAAGGAATGCTATCAGTATTGAACACGGGATACTGATCAAGTGCTTGGTTAATTAACAATTGTCTAGGTTATATTGGTTGTGGAAGATCACTTTGGTTATGACCTCCTTGGAAGGATTAGATCCCTCAACATCAAAGTATATCAGTGGATGATGTTGTGGTTTTGTCTCTGCTGGACATTTCAGTTGAATTATGATGTGAATTTCCTTTCGGTATTGGATGACAGATTAATGGTAGGTACTGGTAAGGCTATCCAAAGAGTATCGGGGTGGGGGAGAGGGGGTGTCCAAGCAGTTCCAAGAATCAATGCATTTTTGAAAAATTCCACTTTTTCCGTGATCATTTTGCAGTCCCCTTGTCTTTGGTGCTGGCCATAACACTTTAGACAGACAGCCTTTGGTTTAAAAAAAAAAAACAACAACTGTGGGCTAGAAATGAAGGTCTGAAAAGGACTGGGAAACACTGTGGTGGGATGACAACGTGGTTCAGGAGGGTCGAAAGAGACAGTGGAATTAGTCAGTCATGGGGTTGGGTCTTGACTTCTCACTTCCTAGCTGTTGATCTTTGACACATCTCTCTGACCTTGACTCTTTGTCAAATGTAAAAAATAATGCTGAGTTTTAGAACTGTCTTTAGAGTTGGGGTTAGCGTTTTAAGTAATGGCGGAGTGTGTAGCATTTCCATAGACTATAAATGACAACTATTTTTATTTTCTCTGGTTTGAATTTCAGTGTCTTTCTCAAGGTGTCTAATGAGTGCTATATTTATATACTTCTAAATTTCATTTTGAAGAGGCTGTGAAACAGGGGATCTAAGTATATAGTCCATACACCTTTTGGGCCCAAATTAGGAGGCACTTTGTCTAAGCTGAGGAAAACTAATATATAGTACATATTTCTTCCGGTCACCCTCAGTTGTCCTAAGGAAGTGTACTAGAACCTCAGGTGTTGACACCATTGACATTGCCAGCCCACAGTGGGTAGTGAGCAGAGTACCTATCCCTCATTCTGAACCATGTGACACAGCTCCATGGACTCTTTTGAAAATTCTACATCTTTCATGAAGAGAGCCAGCTTTAAATAGGACAGGATAAAAAGGCACTTTTCTCTCAAATCTCTCCACACACCAACTCTTCTAAAGCCCTTTGAGAAAATAGCTTAGATCTTAGAGAAAATTTCATTGGAGAACATCTGGAAGGTATCAGTATTGTCCTCAACTCAAGTGCTGAGCACCCCTTTAAAGCTGTAGTAGCATTTTTGGGATAAACGCTCCCCAAACAAAACATTTCACTAGAGTGTTTATGAAACACAGCCTCATAACTTTTGAGTTGGGTGGTGTCTTTAGACCTGAATCTTTGGCTTAGTCTGTATTATTAAATGTTGTAAAGAACGTTATGATGCCTAATATATGTGTGAGGTGTTCTCATTTTTTTTATTTAGCTTTCTATTTCCTGGGGGTTCTAGTTGGCATTGTCCGGTAAGGTGGGCAGTTCACACCCACCAGCCACTCTATGGGAGAAGGTGAGGCTATCTGTTCCTGTGAAGATTGTCCACCTTGGCAACCCTCTATAAAATCTCTATGTTTGAATATACATAGAGATTTTATATAGTTATAAATATATAAATTTACAGTGGGCAGGTATCATTTACAGGCAGTCCCTGGGTTGCACACTTGATCTTAAATGTGCTGTGTTACTCTGGGTTGATTAGAGAAACTAATCCAGACACACTCATGTGTGTGAGAGAGTTTTATATCCCCAATTAATTGTATTTTGGGAAAACATCCCAGGCCTGTCCAGATCAAGTCCATAAGTTCAATATTATCGCATAATTCCCATATTACCCCATGAATTCCTCTTCAGCACATGCAATGATGCAGAATTCAGGAAGATCACAGGTCAGTGGGTGGAAAGTGCTGTGGGACCAATGGCTGTGGACACATCTCCAGGGCTTTGGCTGCTATCAGAGTGGTTTCCTGTGGCTTGTCAAAAAGAATGTCAAGCAGAGAGAGTGCATGTCCCACCTCCATGGAGGAAGACAGGAGTTCCTAAAATCTTCAGGCAAGAGAAGACCATTCTTACACAGAGGCATTATTGACAGGCTAGATTCCATCCCTTTTCTCAAATTGATAGGAGATTATGTAACTGTCACATGTGTCTTTAGGTCAAATTTGTAGACAAGTCAGAGAAGCTGCATATCATTACTATTTAGCTCTACTTTAATGCAAAACAAGGAGACCTGATGTCATAGTGGTTGATGATTTGAGAAAAAGGCAGATACTTTTAAATGTATCAGCAGATCAGTGAAAGAAAAATGTGACTGTCTGCTTTGGTAAAGATTTACAGCATGGGGAACTTTATAGGGTTGTCACTATAGGTTAGAATGAACTTAAAAGAAGTGTTCTGTTTTATTTTTAAGTGCATGAAAGAAGTCCTGGTGGAGCTGTGGCTAGACATTAAGTTGCTAACTGCAAGTTTGGTGGTTCAAACCCATTAGTTAACCCATAGGAGAAAGTTGTGAGTCTGTCTGATTCCATAGTTTCAGAAACTGTATTTAAGGTTGATAGAAATTGAGTTGGAATCTACTTGTCGGCAGTGAATTTTTGTTAGTTTAAGAAAAGACGCTTAACACTCTCCAGTGTTTTAACCTCTGTATATGCAGCAAGTGCATGTGACTGTGATGAAGAATTTATTGTGAGTAGGGCTGGGTTGAATCTTTTCAAAATCAGGGATAATTTATACAGCATTAAAGGGAAAATAAAAGTCCAGTGAGCTCAACGATAGTTACCCTCATCTCTCAGTAGAGGATGTGTATTGCCATGATGTAGAGAAGCTACATGCCTAATGTAGAGTGGCTTCCAGACTGAGATAGACCAGGAAGAAGGATCTGTTGCTATTGAAAAAGGATCTACTTGTGAAAAACCAGCCAGGGAAAACTCTTTCGATTTCAAAGCATGATTCTTATGCGTGGGGTCGCTGTGAGTCAGAAGTGACTCGTGGGCAGATAATAGCAACTGATACATTCATTATGGAATTAATTAGAGCCTGTCTTCTAGCCTGAAGTGCAGGGAAAATATTGAAGACACCTGTATGATAGATGAGCCAATCCAAGGGGGCAACTTTAGATAAGACAATTTGTGTTCACTGAGTAGAATCCAGCTGTTAGTGTAGTTTTTTTTTTTTTTTTGGAGGGGGGCTGCTGTTGAAAATAGCAGGTTGTTGTAAATAAATGCTCTAGCCAGGGAGCAGAATGTGAAAGACCATTTCCGCCCACAATGAAGGGTTAAGCTTTAAGAGTCAGGGCTGTGTACAAGGGTTAGTCAAGTGATCATACGCTCCAAGGGCCAGAGACGGAAATTTCATCCTTTAATGAGTACCTCTGAACACTGTCTGACAAGACATCTGGATACTGACTGTACCATACTTGCTTCTCTTCATTTCTGGGCCCTGCTTGTCTTTGTGGCTTCTCTCTACAGTCAAGGACTTCAAGAAGTCAGGGAAAAATAACATTCAAAGATTATGAACTTTTCTATGAACTTTTTGAATCCTTCTGTATGAGCTCCTAGAATGAAGTGAAATGATTTTCATTAGTGTTGGTTATGCCATGGAGTGAGTGTTTTATGCTCCCTTACTGAGTAGTTTATGTTGTTGTTAATTGCTGTCCGGCTATCTCCAGCTCCAGATGCCCAAGCGTGATGCTTCCTGACCCCATCTCATTTGCCTTCGTTGATAAGCTTCTGTCTGTGTTTGCATCCACTCTGCATTTTGCGTGCTTTCCTGACTCAGAGACCCCTGTGTAGTACTATGTTGGACAATATTGTGTGATAATCCATAAGGACTCCGTTGGCTAATTTTCAGAAGTAGATTACCATCTTGCTCTGTCGTGAACAGCTCCGCCGAAACCTATTGGCGGCATCCTCTTGAGGATCATCCACTCACAAACCGCCATGTAGAACAAATGGACGGACAGGTGGCAATCGACTTATTTATGGAGCAGATAAAGAGTCCTGTGCTTCAAACCCAACTCTGCTCATTGCTTCTTGTTTGGTGAGACGCATTCAGACTCTTTATGCTGCACTTCAAACTTCATTAGCGACATTTGTAAAACTCTTACCTGGAAGACTTGTCAAGCTGGAGACCCCAGAGTGCACTAACAGTGCCAGTGTTAGGCCTGTGATAAAATAAGCTCTCAAGAAACTGTAGGAATCCCGTTCCCCAGTCAAGAATGTTTAGAGTAATATTCGTCACAGAATAAAGTTTCAATGGAGTTGACTTTTTGGTTGCATGTACCTTTACATAGATTTTCATTTCTATAAATCTCTGGGTTCTCATCGTTTTATGCTATTTCTCTATACTTACTTTGAACAGAATTCGTTATTATTTTTAAAGAAATACTGGAACTTTTATTTCATGTCAGACACAGAGTTTTTAGTAAAAATGCTTATACAATGCATGTTACTGATTACTAAACATTTTCTGACATATAATATAGTTTGTCTCTTAACAAACTGTTACTCGATGATAATAGAACATCATACGCGCTCTCTATAAAATGAACAACACAAAATTTTCACCCACCATGACCACTCTTTACTTGTTTATGCTTTAATATCACATGAACCCGACTTTTTTTTTGGGGGGGGCATCGCTGCTCTCAGGCGGTGGGAGTAGCAGGCCCAGCCCCTCTGCTGGAATTGAACCTCCGTCCCAGTGGACCGCAGTCCCACGCACAACCACTACGCCACTGGGGCTCAGCCCCTGACTTAATGTTAAAAATGAAACAAAAACATATTTAATTGAAAATTTATAGAAAATACCCAGACTTGAATTTTGTTCTTAGTACCCTCATCTTGGTTAAGTACTTTTGAAGGATGGGGTTTAGCTGGCTGGAGTAAGGATGGACTGCTGCTTGAACCGGATTCTTCAGTAACTGTCTTCTTGGAGATCCAGTGATGACCATGGTTCTTCCAGTCATGGTTATGACCAAGGTTCTAGGAGTGCCGAAGACAGTGGTCTCTGCTTTCAAGTAAGGGTAAGAGGATTTCTCAGCTTAAGCAAGCCTCTAGAGAAGGTCCAGCTAAAAGATCTCAAGTTGTCTTTAAGAAACTCGATTGGCACCCAGGTCAAATGTAATAAAAGGAATCCCTTAGTCCAGATGAGAACCCCCAATCATATGAACAGCCCTTCCTTTGAGTTCATGGTTCAAGAGGACCACCTGCTCTTGCTTATACTGACCTTCAAACTACCACCTGACAGTGAAAAGAATTCCTGTTTAATACAATTAAACCTGAAAGTGGAGAGCTGATTACAGCTACCTGCCCCTCCCTCTACCTTTGATGACTAACCTCCCCTTAGGGGTCTTTTACTACAGTTCTGCTTTTACGTAACACCCTTTACTGCCTAATTATTTACTGCTAACTATGGAAAACACACTTGGTGCAAAAACAGAATTATAATGGCTCATTTAAGCTGCCATTACGATGCTCAGAAAATATTCACATGTCATCATTTCTTTTGCAGGAACATTCCTCATCTAGGCTTGGCAAGGGGAAAGGGACTCGTGAGAACAAATCGAAAGGAAATGGTAATTGAAGGACTTTCGATGCAGGCAGGCATGTGGATTCAACTACTATGCTGCGGAGGCATTTCTATCATGCACATGAAAGAGGCGAGCCTCAGATGTTTACTTGTTTCTCACCTTGAAGGCTGCATTGGTGATTTGGAAAGCTTTTCACCCTGACTGATCTCTGCTTCCCCTTCTTGAGTTCAGCAATAAGAGTGGATGTAAGAGTGAAAATTAGTGATATTGGTATACTGAGGAAGCTGACAGAGATGAAACTAACCCTTTTTTCTTTCAAATACGGGGGCTTTTTGTGTGCCAATCATGGCAGTGCTTACTGTCCATTCAAGCAAGCAAACATCAGTTGCTGCTGAGCCATTTCCAAATCCTGATGATCTCGTGGACGTCAGAATATAACTATATGATCCAGAAGGTTTCATTGATGGGTTTTTGGAAGTAGAGCTCCAGAATTTCCTTCCAAGTTATCTTCAGGTGGACTGAAATGACCAGCTTTTGCAGTAGCGGTTGACTGCTTACCCATAGGTCTACCCAGGGACAAGAGGTGTTGCCACAGAACTGAAAATCCTAAGATAGATGCCAAAGTGATACATTAACATGTCAGGGAGGTACTCAGTGGGAAAAATATGGAAGAACAGGACAACTGAAAAAGGTGCACAGGATAAGCATTTGCTTATCTGCCTACTTTAATTTTTACAAGGGTGTTGGGAGATAGCGTGGCCATTCATTTTATACATGAGGATACAGACACCCAGAGAGATTAAGCAGTGGTTAATTAAGAAGAGGTAGCAGGCCCCTGGGATGATGACTGGCCACTGAGCAACGATCAGACAGACACAATCCTGCACACTATCAAAGCACATGCCAAATGTGGAGGAACATCCATCAAAGCTCTTCCCACAAAGATACAGAAGTTTTATGACTAGCCACAAAGAAATCACTGATTTATATAATGCCTTTTCACTACTGAGGAAAATAAAAGAAAATTCCAGCTTTTAAGTAATTTTCTAAGGCTTTTAAGAAATTTTCTAAACCTATTAAATGTACTTTTAAATATATGTAAGGCTTGTAACATCAAGAATCAATCCTATCGAGGTCCAGGAACTAGAAATTTTAGATCCTATTTTCAGTACCTCTAGTGGTACATGAAATTAAAATACAAACCGTTATGAATAAAAGGAGGCAAAGTTCCTGATGGCCATGCAGGTATAATCTAGATCCTCCTAGGCTTTCATTATTTTGCCTCATTACAGAACTAAAGGACTTTGCAGACCTTCAACTGCTCTCTAATCCATAGCTCAGCCTTGCTTCACTGAAAAGTTTTGATGGCCACTGGAAGGGCCTTCTCACACAGAATGCTTATGACCACAGCTTCATGAATATTAGCTTTATAAATATACTTATATCCATTTTTTTCATTAAAAAACCAGTAACATCATTAATGTATAATCATATATATATATACACATACACATATATATTTATATGCTTAACCATGTTAGCATTTGTGGAGCATTGTGCTTTGGAAATTTAGTTTAAAAGGAGTTTCTGATTAAGAAAATAATGTTCTTTTGAATTTTGATAAGATTATTTGGTATTGGTTGCAGCTTCTATAACTGTGGAGGATTTTCAGAAGTAAAACTGAAAAAGTTTGAAGTGGTCAGATTTAGGACATTTCTCCTGACTGTGATATTTCTAAGTAATTTATCCCCATCAGCTATTCATAATACTTTCTGAGCTTCTTTGAATATCTCACACAACAGGGGTTGTCATGGAAATTGATGAAAAATTAAAACATAGTAGAGATTAAAACCCAAGGGGTTGCCCCAAATAATTGAAAAACAGTTCTTCAAATACATGTTCTGAAAGCAAATATAGACACAAATGTTCATAGCTGTTCTTACTATAACAGCTTAAATATAAAAACAACCCATATGACCATAAGTTGATGGTATGTATGTGGGGGCCTTCAAAAATTTTATGGAAAAGTTGAATTAAAAGAAGGTGGAATTTTTTTTCTATGAGTTATTTGAAGCTTCCTTGTACACAGATGTTCTCCTCACTGATTATCAACATGGTTTGTTTAGAATGACCAGGTTTCTATGCAGAGATCGACATAGGATGGTCATATCATCTCACTAATGGAAGATGGTTACTTCATTTCATGACTGCCAAAGTATGTCATTATGTTAGTGGCAGATTTTATCATTACATAACTGCCTAGACACAGATATTCATGGCCCAGTCAAGATGACACATAGCCTTAGCCAACACAACCAGTGTGACTCTTGCCTTGTCCTTTAGTATGTGTTACTGTCCGACATTGTGCAAAAGAGTTGGATAATTAGATTTCTCAGTATCAAAGTGACATTTTAGAGAACAAGATAGTCGCTGTGTGAAGAGAGGGTGTATAATGCAATACTATTCATCCATAAAAAGAAATGCAAGTCTAATCCTACAGTGCGATACAAAGTAATAGAAAGCCAAATACAAAAGAGAAAGAGTACGGTTGCCCTTATATATGAATGGTGTAGAATAGGATCAGAGACTAGGGAGAGGGAGAAATGAGGATTGAATTCTTACTGGGCATGAGGTTTCTTGGTGGGGTGATGAAAATGTTTTGAAACTAGACAGTAGTCATCTTTGCATAATCTTGTGAATGTCTTGGTACTGTCTATTGTGGTCTCTTGTGAAGGTACAGGGAGCAAAGTACTCTGAATGACACACATCTCACACCTTTTGCCCTCAAGGCGTTTATCAGGGTAGTGTGTCCTCCTCAACACCTCTTCTTTCCTTCTGGAATGATTTTGAAATAGTTCTCAATATGGACATTTGAGGCCGTGTGCCTTCCTTATCTCCTCTATCCTTTTGCTCACATCTTTCACCAGTTTTCCTTACTGTGTTGTTCCGTGTCTTCTTCATGTGTGTCAGCATGGTCTCTCTCTGATGCTGCAGTCATCTTCAGTCCCATATACCCAAGGGTCTCACACTTGATCGGTTGACAGTTTTGCTTTTGTCTCAGGAAATAGATGTGTTTGAAGTCACTTTCCTTCATTAGTCTTCATTGATTTTACAATAAGTCATCTGTTAGCCTTTGTCACTTTTATGAAAGATTAGGTATTGTTACTTAGAAAAATGAGGCTCTAGTTCGACTAATCACTTTGTCCCTCTAAATTAAGAAACCACTGGGGAAAATGAAAGGAGGCTATCAGAGATGTGATAAAGAGAAAGGAAGATAGAGGAAGAGAACCTGGAAAGGGTTCTTATTTGTGTGGTTGACAAGCCAGCCCTCCCCAAGCTGAAGGAAGGAAGGAGGGTTCTTACTCTTTGATTGCAGACAGGGTTCCTGGTCATGACAATAACAGCTGGGTGCTTTTGAATCACAAACCTTGAGAGGAAAACAAGACTCTAGGAGGTGACAGGCTCAACTCATAGAAGGAAAGCATGGCTGAGAAGGCACACTACCCAAAGACCTAAAAGCATGCTCTCCACTCTGTCTTCAGGGCTAAGAATCATGTGTTTATCCTCATTCTCATCTGTCTTCTTTGTCTACACTACATCCCCTGAAACCTCCTGGCACACAGGCGCAACTCACTTCACAGATAAGGAGGGTGTGCTGAAGTATCAGAGGTTGTTGGGGAATTGGAGAGTTTAATACACCGTCCTTTCCTCTTGTTATAATTTCTAACTTCCTGTATTCTCAGATAATACTACCACCTGAGACTTTGCTTATTGAATGAAGGTCTAGTGGAAGGAGACCTGGAAGGTGGCCGCCTCTAGAAGATAACCTAACATCGACCCAGTGACTGTTTCTCAAGGGCATTAAGGACAAACTCTTGTGGTCACACTCTGGCGAGTCTCAGGCCTTGGGGGTTAAAGTCCAGGTGCTAGCTGCAAAGCAGGAACCTTCTTCTTAGTCTAAAACTATTTTGTTGGAAGGGTCATTTATTGTGTTTTGCATTGGTGGGTATGTGCCCCTTGGTGATTCAAATAGTTAATGTGCCTGATCAGAAAGGCTTGATTATCTGCTTCCCCCCAAACTCATCCACTAAAACCCTATGGGTTATATTTGTACTTGCACACACCTGGGATCTCCATGAATTTGAATCGATTCGACAGCTACTGGTACTAGTGTGTCTTGGGGACAATACACGTCTCTTTTTATTTTGAAAGATCTCAGTGCACACAGGAGTAAAGGCCATAGTGTGACGCTGACTTTAATTCTACTCAGTGTCTTCATAATGAGCACATTTGGCCATCCTAGACAGGTGCTAATTTTGCTTATTTGTCTATCTTTAAAGATTTTTCATCCAGAACTAATTTATTCCAACAAAGAACTCGAGTCCTTTATACATCTGTCCTTTGTCCACTGCAATGAAAATAAGTTGCCTGTCTTGCACCCCACAGCTCATCACATTTATCTTGCCAACTTTGTCTGGTCCTGGATCTTTCTTCTTATTTTTGTTTCCATTATATGGGCAGGGTCTGTAAACTGGATTTGGTGACAGCCTGCTGGATGGAGCCTAGTTAGAGTTTCATGCTCCAGTGGCACCACATAAATGACCAGGCCTTAGGAGCACTGGACATAATTTCTGATTCTCTGTGTTAAAACTCTGCTGTCACTTTGAATCCGACTCACCTCTTTGGCATACACGATTTCAGGGCCCACCTCCTGCGTAGATGTGACTCCTTCATACTTCTTCTGAAGGCTTCTGTTACCCACTGGTAAACAATTGGATAGCTTTAGAAGCTGCCTGCCTTCCTTTTTCCAGCCTCATACGTAGTCCAAAGGAAGTTGAGAAAATAAAAATGAATTTCAAAACTGGCTTGGGTAGCCATCTTCTTTCTTTTGACATCCCAAGAATGATAGTTTGGAATGTAATGTGGTTTTGCCTTCTTCTATTTTTTTTATTTATTTATTTATTTATTTATTTATTTATTTATTTATTTATTTATTTTTGTTAAATCATTTTATCTGGAGCTCATACAGCTCTTATCACAATCCACACATACAACCACTGTGTCGAACACTTTTGTACATTTGTTTCCCTCAGTGTTTTCAAAACACTTGCTTTCTACTTGAAACCCTGTTATCCGTTCCTCATATCCTCCCTCCATTTCTGCTCCCCTCCCCTATTAACCCTTGGTAATTAGAAATTATTTTTTCATATCTTACACCATCCAACATCTCCCTTCATCCCATTCTCCACTGTCTATTCCCTCGGAAGGAGCTTTTATGCATATCCTTGTAATCTGTTCCCCCTTTCTATCTCACCTTCCGTCCATCCTGCCATTACCACCCTTCTCACCACTGTCTTGTCTTCTGTCTTGGATTCCCTGGGTTTCTAGTTCCTATCTCTACCAGTGTGTATCCTCAGATCCAGCCAGATTTGTAAGGTAGAATTCAGATTGTGATGGTGGGTGGAGAGAAAGTATTTAAGTACTAGAGAAACACTGTATGTCTCATCGTTGCTACACTGCACACTGACTGGCCCACCCCATCCCCTAGAGTCTTCTATATGGAAATGTCCAGTTACTTCCAAATGGGCTTTGGGTGCCCACTTTGCACTCCCCCTCATTCACAATGAATGAGGACCCAAACTCTGTAGCCCTTGATAGCCAGTCACCATCAGCATTCTACGCCACTTTTGCTTGTGCACCTGCTTTGTCTACAGTGATCCTGTTGGGAAGGTGAGCATCTCAGACTGCCAAATTATTAAAACAGTGTTCTTGTATTGGGGGAGTACTTGAGTAGGGGGCCACTTTCCATGTGTTCTTTAATACTAACCCTATAAATATATATATACATAGATCTCAACTTATTTTACATAATTTTAAGCAGACAAAAGAGTCATAATATAGTACAAGTAATTCTTGTATGTCTTTCTTTCATTTACTTAATGTTGAAAAGATGATTCCTTTTTATTTCTAAATACCTCTTTGTAAAAATAAGAATCTTTTCCTTAATTATTATATTACAATGGTCAAAATCAGGAAATTGAGAGTGTACTCTGATTCAGCCTATAGACTTGATTTACATTTTTCCAGTTGTGTTCTTTATAGAACTTTGAGTCTCAAACAAAAAAACCTTAGCTTTTTTTCCCTTCTAAATCACAGGGCATTGACCTCTTTGAAAACCATAGACCATTATTTTGTACAAGGTTCCTCAACCCGGGAGTGTCTGTTCCCTCATAACTAAACTCAGGTTACACAAGAATCTCCTAGAAGGGGTGTAGTTCTCAGTTCGTCATATCAGAGCCACTTTAACATTAGTTGTAGAGATCTTGGGGATTGTTTAGGTAGATTTAGAGTTTCCCAAAGACCTTCCTTGATTCAAGGGGATTTGCATCTCTGATGAATTGATCTGTGATCAAGGACCTTGAAAGGGGATATTATCCTGGATCATTTTGGTGGGTCTCGTGCGACACATCAGTATAAACCCAACCCAACCCAACCCAACGCATTGCCATTGAATCAACTCTGACTCACAATGACCCTTTAGAACAAAGTAGAACTGCTTCATGGAGTATTCAAGGTTGTAAGTCTTTATGGATAGATATTGACACATCTCGCTTCTAGGGAATGGGCTGGAGGATTCCCACTGCTAACCAAAAGCTTAACTACAATGCCACAAGGACTCATTTACAGAGGAGGACACAGGACTGTCAGAGATAAGATTTGAAGATGTGGTGCTACTACTTTGAAAATGGAGGAAAAAATATTGAAACAAGGAGTATGGAAGCCTCTTCAGTATTGGAATGGGAAGGGAAAGGCAGTTTTGCAACAGCCTAGTTTTCACTCAGTGAGACTCATTTTAGACTTCTCCAGGTCTGCGAAACTATCAATTTGTGATGTCTTAAAACACTGAGTGTGTGGCACTTTGCTACCAAGGAGGGAGGATTGGATACCAAGATCCATGTCACAAGCTGGGTCATCAAAGATGACAATAGCAAAATACAAATTTGATGAAGCAGAAAGCATCAGATCTTAAATTGTGAATAGCCAATTTGTAGAAGGTGGTGAGTGACAGCTGGAGACCCCAATTCATCTGCAGAGTATTCAGTTAGATTAAACCTTTGACAGTTCTCTTCAAGCCATAGGCGAGGGACTCAAAACAGTGTTATGGTCAGACAGAGCCTATTTTAAATTGATTATGGTGGATTTAATATGGCATAATTTGACAGTTGGTCAGTTGACCTCCATTTTGACCCAACCTGGATTTGATCTAGGCTCAAGTATTATTTGCTTGTTCCATGACAAAAATTTCTTCCCTTGCTTTTAAAATTTTGATGGCGGTTTTTTCTTACTCATTATTTGTATTTGTATGTTTATAAATTATTATTTTATTCTTGCCATTTTTCTTGCTTTTGTTTTGTATCGCTACTGCTGAGTTTCTCAGTTTGTGAAGCACGGATGGAGTAGATGCAATGTTTTATTGATGATATGGGGGAGATAGAGAAGTTGGGGGACTTGAGCAAACAAGGAATCCAGGAGGGAGGAGCTAGCCCTGTAACTGATTGTGATAATGTATATACAACTCATCTTCAAAGCGATTTAACCATGCGGGTTTATGATTTGATGTCAAGTAAATCACTTTAAAAAAAGTATGTTGATATAATGTGGAAAATGTAGCCAATGTCATTGAGCAACATGTTTAGAAATTGTTTAATGGAAACTAATTTTCTATGTAAATACTCACCAAAACACAATAAAATATATTTTAAAAATAAGAAAAAAAGCCGAGCTACTGAGAGGACAGTTCACTCAAAAAGGCATTTGAGTGAGACTTCTCTTTTGCTCACACAGGTCTCCTTTCCTCCGTGACTACTTGTTCTTTCCTCCCCAGGGGGCTCTGCTGCACAGCCCACTGTTGACCAGGACAGTGGTCAACTGCTGCCCTTGGAATCACATAAGTGACTTAAGACCAGACCTTCTGTTTTCTGCCTTCATTTGTGTTTCTTCTTCTATCCCCACTGAAAATTGACTGGTGGTTTTGCATTGGTCTTTCAAGGTAGTTATAATTTCACTTTTGAGGACACTGAAGCTTTCTGAGGTTCTCTGTAGGGTGTGAGGATGAGCTGGGAGTTGAAAAAGTGGGGAGAATGATTGGTCTGCTAGGCATTTAATTCATACTTGTTTTCTTATGGAATGCTGTCCATAGTTTGAAAAGGTCACTATGGTGCCTAGTACAAAAGTGGAAACCGATGTAGATTGAATAATGCTCTATGTCACACAGCAGGACAGGCATTTGAAACCAGATCTGTGGGACTCCAAAGTCCTGTTCTTTCCATTGCACTACCTTACCTCTTTGAAAGAGGATTATGATCCTATTTTTAACCCAGTTGTCTTGATTCAGTAGTAACGTGCTCAAGCCTCTGCGAGGGCTTGAAAGAATATAAAGCACAGATTGGAATTTTAAAGAATATTTTAAGTCACTTCTGAATGAAAAACAAAATCTCATTGTTTTTAAAGAGTCTTGCAAGGCAGTTGAGGTGAACAAAACAGAAAGAAAGGATTTACGTGTAAGACAGAAGTTGTTGGTCATGTGTCCCAGGGGAGGTTGCTTCCTTTGGGGATATAATTTTAACAGATTTGAAAAAAAGAAGATGTCATCATTGCCCATGCATCTCTGGGGACAAGTGCTTCCAATTAGTGTAAGATTGAATGATTGGGACAGCTCTTGCAAATAACGGTGACTGTGAATTAGTGCCATCAGGTAAGTAATGAAGTCATACCACAATAGACTAGGTCCTAATTCAGGAATCCTGGGCAGCACAAATTGTTCAGTGCTCACATACTTACCTGAAGCTTGGTGGCTTGAACCCACCTAGAGATGCTGTGGCAGAAAGGCCTGGTGATCAACTTCTGACAGTTCGCAGCCATGAATACCTTGGCGAGCAGTTCTGCTCTGAAACACATGGGCTCATCGTCAGTCAGAATTTCCTTGAGGCAGCCACTGGTGAGCTTTTTATCGCTTCTGAGTGGTGTCTGATAAAAGAGAAATGCAGACAAGAAAACAGTCACACACCAGGAGGAAGATCTGTCTGTTAGCCAAGAAGCCCTTCAAAATATTGAGATGACCAGCCAGAAGCTCAGAGAGAAGCACTGAGGAGTTTCTGTCTCTGAGGTCCAAGGAGGAATGGACACAACCAAGACTTTGATTGGAACTACGTGCCTTCAGAACTGTGAGGGAAATGTGTGTGTGTTCTCCATGTAGAAAAAGAGCGTTTGGATGTTGATTGTGTTAACAATTGTATGATTCTACTTGGCATGGTTGACATATGGAATGATCTCTATGTATTAAATCTCAACTAAAAGAGAAGTTTTCCTGCCTTGGAAACTCTTAAAAAAAATTCTGTCCTTTCACAGCACCCAATTTGTGGTATTTGTTAGGACAGCCCTAGGACAAGTTTCAAGGGAATGATGAGAATTAGCCTAATAAACAGTTGCTTTAGTTCCAAGTCATAAGGACTTTATGTACCACAGAATGAAAGACTGCCCGGGCCTGTGCACCGCCCACACAATCGTTCTTGTGTTTGAGCCCTCTATTGCAATCCATTTGGTTGAGAGTCCTTCTCTTTTTGCCGCCCCTCTACTTAATCAAGTATGATGTCCTTTTCTAGGACTGGCCTCTCTTGACAACCTCTTCAGAGTAAGTGAGGCCAACTCCTGCCCCCCTTGCCATTCTTGCCTCCCTTCTGAGAACTTGTTCAAAGTCCCCAAGAAGATGTCTTGCCATCTTTCCTGCTAAGAAGCATTCTGGATATGCTTCTTCCAAGACAGATTTCTTTGTTCTGAGAGTCTATGGTACTTTCATTTCTCTTGTCAGCACTACAATTGAAATGCCTTGATTTTTCTTTGGTCTTCCATTGTACAACATTCAAAAACATATAAGACAATTGAAAATATTATCATTTGGATCAGATATAATTTTGTCCTCAAATTGCCACCCATGCTTTTCAACACTTTAAAAAGCTCAGGTGCAGCAAATTTACCTAATGCCATGTGTCATTTGATTTCTTGACCTAACTTCCATGAGCATTGATTGTGGATCTAAGTAAGATAAGTCCTTGACAACTCTAACGCTTTCTTTCTTTATTATGATGTTACCTATTGGTTCAGTTCTGAGGATTTTGGTTTTCTTTTCATTCAGAGGTAATTCATATTGGGGGCTGTAATCATTGATTTCCATCAGCAAGTGTTTTAAGTCTTCCTCACTTTCAGCAAGGTTCTGTCATCTGCATATTTCAGATTGTTAATAAGTTTTCCTTCAATCCTGATAGCCAAATTCTTCTTTACATAGCCAATTTTTTTGGATTATTTGCTTAGAATGGGTAGTTATTTTTAATGTCATTCTTAAAACATTCACTTATTCAGCTGAAGAAATTTCTGAGCCTCTGACACAGTGCCAGAGTGGGCAACATCTGTCTTAGGTGATACCTATCACTCTCTACCTAAAGTGTCTTAATACCTTAGGAAAATTGCCTGATAAGAGACAATGAACAAAGAATGTCTAGCCCACACCAACAGATGAATGTACTTGCCCCATATAACAGCATCCTTCCTGATTAGATAGGATTTACCTCTTAAGGGTTTAAATAATATTTCAATATATTAGTTTGAACCATAGGAAATCATGTTTCATAGATAAAGCATGACCAAAGATTGGTATTTTCTTTTTGTTCAACGTAAAAATGTATCTAATAAATAGGTAATAATTTCAATAGATGTGGGCAAGTATCTGATGAAAGTATCTCCACTTACTTATTTAAATATGGATAACCCTTCACAGGGTTAGGATATTAATGTTAATCTTATGATGATCATGATAGTGGGGTTGCACATGCCATTTTAATTAAAGTCTGGAATATGGATAGGAATTCTGTTGCACTAATGTTAATGTTATCATTAATGATGTTATCATTAATTAATTAATTAATGATTATCATTAATTAATGATTAATGTATTAACATTAATGTTAATGTTATCATTTAATGATGATTTGGAATTTCTGGTTAATTCCAAGTAATATGAAATAAAAATAATATTGTTGCCACCTGAGCTTTGGTAAGCATTGGTCCCTCCTAGTCTGGAAGAAAGTGGAGTGATGAAAATCGAAAGACAAATAGAAACAATGGATGGACCACATAAACACTAGTCTCCACAACTCTGAGACCAAAAGAATTAAATGGTGCCTGGGGACCACTATCAAGTGCTCTGAGAAGGATCACAACAGAAAGTCTTGGATTAATGGGGAGGATGTGAAAGAAGACTACAAATCATAAATGGGATGAGACATTGTCCGAATATAGATAGAAACTCAAGACATATTCTTTGTCACTCTTCATACCTGAACTGAATTATTTATTTATTTATTTATTTTAAATATTTGTTGGAAATGAATTATTTAAATATTCACCTTATACTACAACTTGAAATATTCTCAAATGGGTTTAGTATAAAAATGAAACCAGGTAAAACCATAGTTATTAAAGAAGCAAATTGTAACTCGATTTCCGATGATTAAATTTATAAGCATAGAAACAACAAATTTACTAAATTGAGTTGATCACATAACACTTTAAAATGTAAGTTTAGGAGAAACGTATTAAAGCCTGTTGTCTTTGGATAAATTCTGACTCATAGTTACTGTAATGTACAGAGCAGAACCACCCCTGCATGCAGTGTTCAAGCAGATGGGTACAGCTTTCTCATGAGCACAAGGAATGATTTCTTCTTGGGAGGTATTTCTTTCAATATTGTAACTATTAATTTTAGTAGTACTTACAAATAAGTGAGTTTTGTACAAATTAAGTAAAATCCCTTATTTTCTGACATGAAAGAACATGAGATGCACAGTGAATGTCACTGGCCTGTGCCTATATGAATCACTAACGTGGCACATGCTTTGTTATAGATACAAATTGACTTCAAACATTCCACAAACTTTTTGATACCTGGTCATATATTTACCAAAATAAAAAATAGGCAAAAAATTGATGTTAACCTAAGAATGATTTATTTGAAAAAGTAATAAAATAGAGCTCTGAGACAGCTGATCAAGGACAAAAATTGATGAACACATAAACAGTGTAAGATACAATGCTGACTCAAAAAAATCTTGTGAAAGGATCTAGACTTCTCCTCCTATCTGGAGGATGAACAGCGGAGGAGTGGGCAAGGAGAGATCTTGGGCAGAATAAGATATGACAAAGTAATAATTATAAAATATCAACGGTTAGTGAAGAAGGGGGAGTGGGGAAGGAGGGGAAAAGTTGAAAAGCTGCTATCAAATGTTCAAGTAGAAAGGCAGATGTTTAAAGAATGATGATGGCAGCAGGCGTGTGAAGGTGTTTGGCACAATATCTGTACATATGGATTGTGATAAGCAATGTATGAGCCCCCAATAAAATGACTTTAAAAAAAAACCTTGTGAAATACTATATATATATAAATTGGAAGATTTTAATGAAAGGAATCAGATCTTAAGTAGTAGATCTTAAGTATCTTAATATGATAAGTAAAATCAGTTGGAAATTATAGAAGAGTTGATACAAAGTCTAAATATTAATAGTAAAGCTATTTTAATAAACCTGGTTGGGCCAAGACCTATTCATTGTAGAAAAATAAATCTGATTGATTGCACATACTGTACATAAAGATGATTTGCAGTGAGTGCAAAGTTTAAGTGCACAAGAGAAAGTGGCTTAAGTTAATATAGATGAATAAATATAGAGACTGAGAATGGGAGAAATTTCTCTGAGTCAGGCAGGTATTATGTCAGTAATGATAGATTTCACTCTGTTATATACAAAGCAAGAGTAAAATGTGCCATAAGCAAAAGTAATAGAAAAATAGAGAGAAAGTGTTTTCAAGTTTTAGGGTAGCTCCAAGCCAGTGCCACCATAATGTTCTATTGCACTGGGGGGAAGGGTTGTTTTGAGGAAAAGTTTATTTTACCAGCTATTAGTGTGTTGCCTTCTGGGAATATTCCCAGTCTTCATTGGAAAATTTTTTGTTTTATTGTGTGAGAGATTATAAACATCTCTTTTACTTGTGAGAAGAAAATATAATTTAAATGATTATTTCCCTAAGCATGCAGGAAATGAATTTAAGAAATCCCAAAGAATAAGGTATTTCTGAATCTATCTCTGTAGCTAGCCGTCTCTTGATTGACTCTGTACAAGCCACGTAGTTTTTTTTTTTACCTTGATCTTGTGTTTAGGAAACAGATTCAAACCCATGCTGGTCAAGTGTATGATCCGTGGAATTTAGTGATTCCCTCTCACCTCTCTCTATTCCTCTTCCAAGGGAAACATTCAGTAGAGGATGCTTGTTTAAATGAAATCACTTTCTTGATAATAAACTCCTACTAAAGGGAGATGCAATGATTCATATAAATCATCATGCATTCCTATGGCTGTATATATCATGATCACATATAGTTTCACACATATGCAAAAGAGCTAACTGAGTCTGAAGCATTTATTATATATTTATTGTGTCAAAACCATAGGATGGAATGAATGCTGCTTTTCTGCTTTATCAGATTATTGTAATGGTTAGCAAAGAAGTACTTAGGCCTTTTAATATTCAGCTCAGAGAATTATTCTGAATCTAGAGTACCATGCATAGAAATATGATTTAAAATAGATTTATTCAGGATTTCAGGGACTATTGAGTGTTTCCATGAGTCCGTCTGTATTGGACTTTATTCTAACATCAGGGAGAATCTGTTGTAGCAGGAGAGAAGAACTAATGGGATTTTAGTGTTTAAAGGGTTATTTGGATTGTGGTGTAAAAGAATAGCTTGGGACAGGAACTGGTGAGTGGTACTGGAAGCCGAGTGAGGAGGGCGGAGGCCAAGGGACTGATGAAGGAGACCATCTACCCAAGATGGTGGGTGGAGAGGGGCAGAGTTTAACTCTGACACACATGAGGTCACTGTGAGTTGAAAATGACTCATTTTCTTGTTTTTGCAGCAGCGCTGACTTCCTGACCAAGTGTCCTTAGGATGGGCTACACTTAGGTAGAACTTGGTATGCATTTGTGCCAGTTGTTTGGCCTATCGAGTATTAATTTTTATTAAAAAAGAACAACACAAAAGCCTCTCATTTAAAAATCACATCATAAACTCGCCTTGAGCTTTTCCTAGAGAAAGACAAAGATGTGGAAATGCTGGCATGGCTTTTTCTCCCAGTAACAAGCTTCTGGAGCAGACGAGATGCTGTCCCAGCTAGATGTGCCCACTCTTCGGCAGATTAAGCTTCAAACAGATGACCTACTTCTGCTGAGCCTCGGTCTGTTGAACTCTAAAATTGGGTAAAAACCTCTCTTTCTGAAGGTTTAGTGTGGTTCATATACAAACAAAGTCTCCAGCACAATGTCTAATATGACATAGACAAGCAGTCAGTGTGAATTTCCAGGGTTAAGGGGGAAATGGTGTGTGTTCAAGACATCAAAAAGCTATTTGGAAGGAGCCTGGAATTCTCTGGGATCCCACAAGTGGATCGTATACAAACCTGGCAGTTGCCTTGTCATTCTAGACTCCTCTCTCTCTTGCCCCATATTTAGCCCATTAATAAATCATGTCAGCTCTACTTGCTGGAATTTGACCACCCCTCCCTGCTCTCTCTGAACCATCCTGATCTGGGCACCATCTTCTCTCACTTGGAAACAGAACTAATCTCCACATGCATCTCCCTGCTTCTGTTCTGAGCTGGACTCTGGAACAAGTTCACCCAACTGCCAGCCTGCTTCAGTAAGAGGCTGTGAGGCCCATGCTCCAGACCCTCCAAGGACTCCCACATCCATGGACGACCAGCCACTGTGCTCAACTTGCCCCACAGGCCCTCGTGATGCAGCTCTACATTATCTCCTTGTCTCATTCCCAACTCATTCTTTCCAACTCTCTCTACTGTTTCTCCCTTCACTGGCTCTTTGTTGTGCTTTGAGCACTCTAGGACTTCTTAGCAACTAAGACACTACATATATTTCACTTATAATAGTGCTTCCTTCATCATTAGAAGGTGAGTTCTGGATGGGGATCTGCGAATGCTTTCTTTGCAATTATGTCATCAGAGCCACCATCGATACGTAGCCCTTAGTAAATGCTTGTTGCAGCAATGTTTGAAAAGGAGCATCTGTGCGGCACCCTTCTCTCCAAAGGGAGTTTATGAAGTAATGCAGCAACTTAACACTTGCTATTTTTATAAAAGCAGCTAGCTCCTTGTGATGGAACTGAGAGCAAGAAAGGGAAAATTACAGACCCTATAATGTGTTTATTTGAAAATGTTAGCACCACCCAGGATCACTGTTTGCTGTCCTTTGGTGTTGTGGTAGGTACTGGGGTTGACTTGGCCATGCTTGCTTTCTGACAACACTGTTCTTGAAGCTTGCTGTGCTTCCCTGCAGATGTCTTCTCCTTTTTTAAGTCCAAAGACTGTAAAGCTAACCGGTGGATATATTCCTGCACTGGAAGAATAGTTTCTCTTTGGCTGGAGTGGAAACAGGTCCTTATATACATGCAAAATGATTAAATACTTGTCCTTGTTGTTCAGATCTTTTTCTTCTTATAAAGCATTTCATTTATGGCATTTAGCAGAACTTCTGATTATATATCTACCTACGTACCTACTTAAGATAGTTAAGAATATACCTACGTAGTAGGGGGCCATGGTGGCTTAGTGGTTATGTGTTGGGGTGCCATCTGAATGGTTCACAGCTCAAAACCACCAGGAGCTTTTCAGGAGGAAGGCTGGGCTTTCTATTTCTGTAAATAGAAACTCAGAAACCCCAGGGGGTTATGGTGAGTCAGCATCAATTCAGTGAACTTGGTTTGGGTTAGTGGTATGCTGAGTCCTTTAGAGGCTGTAAGAAAGCTATTTAAACAATTTCTTCACTCAAATAATTTATAGTGTAATTGGAGAAGCGATTCTGGCATGTAAACCTGTAAGAGATGGTGTGTGTACACCCTAAATGAAACTTCAGTTTTAGGAGCCATTGCACTTTGAATATACCAGACAGCGTGCCGTTTTTAGTCACTTTGAGATCATTATTGCTGTCTGATGCATTCAGCTGCTAACCGAAAGGTTGGTGGGTCAAGTCCTCTCAGAGGCAGTTTGGAAGAAAGGCGTGGGCATCTACTTCTCAAAAAACTGCCAGTGAAAACATTATGGAGGACAGTTCTGTGATACACAGGGAATGCCTTAGGTTGCATTCAACCTGATGGCGCCTGATTCTTCATCACTAGGTAAGCTGGGAAGCAAAAGAGCTTAAGCAACTAAGTCAATATCATACAGGTGGGATCGAACAATAAGGAGAAATAAAACTAAAATAGAGGCTATTAAATCCAATTTCTCTTTCCAATAATGTGGCTGAAAATGTGTTATAGAGATCACAAGAAAGGGCAGATCAGGAGAGGGCCATCAAAGAAAGTTGACTGGAGGACTTGACTGAATAGATCATTGCTAACAAGGTCAAGTGGTAGGGAAACCAACAGAGGATAGAGGTGGTAGAGTATGCTGAATGCTCCTGTGAGTTTTTGGCAGTGTGTCTATGAGCTTCTTGTCATCAGGAGGCAGGGTGATGAGGTCTGGGGAAATGTTGCAGAATCTGCTTGCTGTCAAACTTCCAAGGGCAGGATTTGTAGCAAGAACATACTAGACTTCCTGCATTTGTAATTTATTCTCTCTTAGTTGAGAAGATTCGGTATCATTTTTATTTGGAAAGTGCCCTTGCCTTGGGGAACTAGAGAACGTGAGGTGAGAGACAGAGACCTGGCTGCTCTGCCCTCCGTTCAATACTAAAAGGAGACTGAGAACATCATTTTGAAAGGTGTATGGTCTGGAAGAAAGAGAATTGACTTATGACACAGGTCTCCCTAGCTACTGATTCCTTCTCTATCACTAAGTATATGTAATATGTACACATACATACACATGCATATACATGTATACACACACATATTTGGGTGCATACATATATGGATACACACTCATGTATTCATACATGTATATGTATGTACATACATGTATATATATGTATATGTGTACACATACTGTGTGTGTATATAAACACATAGATATACTCATATATATACACATAAATAAACATACACAGTATGTTTTACTCCCTTAAATGGAATTTAATGATATTTACAACAATTCTGAGTATAATGCCACCTTCATTTTCTTCCAAAGAGAAAATGTACTCAAATCCTCCATTGCCCCTTGGGTGCATATGAATTTTAAAGGCTGTAGTAGAATATAAACTTGATATTATTAATGGATTCCTTTAGGCACATTGACCTAAAATCCCATGTGGAATGGCGTCTTGCCTGGAAGATAGAGCTTTCTTGCGAGGAGCTGCTGGTGGGTCTGACACTTTCCTAAGAGTGCCGCCAGGGTTCCTCACAGGAGTCAAATGTGTATGTAAAAGATCACCCCCCAAATTCCAAAAAATTGTAGCAAAGAAAAAAAACTATATCTCCTTCTTGTGATGCTTTTCCATTACTTGTTATACCACCTTAGGGGAAGTAATAAATACCCCGAGAAACTGATAGGAGAGTGGGAACAGCGTGGGATAGAGTCAGAGATGTGCTTAGGATGTGTCACAGAGAAAGGAGTGCAAACATTGAAGTAGTCTTGATCTGGCCTCTAATCTAGACTCTGCTGAGCAAGTCATCTTATCTCTCTATCTCTACTTTTGCAACTGCAAATTGATGCTAGCAATGTATTTTGCTGGGGACCGAACACAAAAATGCTTGACACTGATTGCAGCAGAGAATATCTTCTCAATACTTGGTAATGACAGGGATTCAGTTGATATTGATCATGAGGATGATGACGACGACGATAATGATGATAAGAAAAACTTGAACCGGTGATCTCAACTCTTTGATGTGGTATGAGGAAGTCTGTCTATGCATTTGCTTTCTAGGTTTGGGGGAGCCTTGTGGTATGCTGGTTAGGCATTGTATTATAACTGCATGGTAAGCATTTTGAATTCACCAGCTGCTCTATGGGAGAAAGATAAACCTTCTACTCCTGTAAAGAGTTACAGTCTTGGAGCCCCACAGAGGCAATTCTACCTTATCCTATACGGTCAACCATGAGTCTTAATAAACTCAGTGGCAATGAGTTTGAACTTGTTTCCAGGTTTGAGCTACCTGCGTTCAACTTACTCCCTGCAGGGCTGCCTCCTTCTATGTGGATGGATCCTGCATTTTCACATGAATACAGTGACTGACAGAAGAAAGAGAAAAAGACCAGCCAGTGCTACTTCTATCTGGCTCACTAACAATTAGCACATTGATATCTTGACTCATCTCAAGCACGAGTTAGTACCTAGAGTTTTGAAATTGAGCAGATGGTTTGATAATTCTGGTCTTGAGTCGCCCAAGATTGTCACCATAAGATAGAAGGCTCTGAAGTAATTACTGACATTTCTTATCACACTGCCACAAAATACGGAAATTCAGACACCACCAGAATTCTGATGTAAGGTTTATTATTCTCAGAGTCTGCCCAAAAAAGAATTCTCATGAGAAAGCTAGTGGATAGATGATATAAAAGATGTAGACTATTGGCCCTTGTTGAAGTTGTATGGTGGACATCTGAGAATTTATTTTACCATCTTCTCTACTCATGTGCATGTCTGAACAATTCCATAATAAAATCATTCCTGTATTAAAATTATCCTGAGAGAGTTTCCTTTCTGCTAAAATGCTTGAAAGAAAAAGAGGCATGTTTGCATTTTGTGTCTGCTCCTCGTGCAGCTGTCTTTTAAGTAGGTAATATTTAATGTATCATGTCATTATTTGGGATATGAGATGAATTGAAAAGGTGAAGGCTTAATTCAAGAGAAATATGTTTGCCTCAGTGCATAAAGATGAGGCTGAGATAAAAATCTCTCTGGCTAGCTTCAACCTCACTGTCCTCTGATTTAAGGATTATGTAAGGGAAATCCTCTGTGTATTCTAAATCCATAACTATGCATACATTTATATTTAATTGTCCCATCAGGAAAAGTAATCGGTTCTGAGGCATTATTGAGATTTGGAAATTCTACCCTATACCATGCTTAAGTGATGAGGGGTGTTCCAAAAATAGCCCTAAGTGGATTTAAATAGTCTATTAGTGTAGACAGGAAAATTCCACTGGCACGGTGGACCATAAAGCTATTTAGTAGATCCATATATTAAAAGCACAGACTAAATTTGGACTGAGTTTGTGATGTGTAAAAACATCACCACCTAATATAAAGAGATACAGCTATATTTTTTCATCAAGGTCTTATGTGTAAATAGGGCGTTATTTGTCTTAAGCCAGGTCTGTGTGTTCAGGACTCTACTGATGACCTATGACCTTCCTGTTGCCATCAAGCTGTATCCTCCCCATTTTCAAGAACTGACAACAGTGTGGCCATTGTCCTCAGGTTTTTTACTTCTCCCATTATCCCAGCTAAAAGCTTGTGGTCAATTTATGGCCCTTGCTCTCTGTCATGCCTCCTGAATAAAAGATATTGCTCGCTTCTTCCCCAAACAGTTATGCTTTAGAGTATATTCTTTGGTGTCAGAAATATTGTTTTTTTTTTTTTTTTTGATCCATAGGGTTTTCACTGGCTAATTTTGGGGAGTTGATTGCCAGTCTTTCTTCTTAGTCTGTATTAATATGGAGGTTCCACTGAGGGCTGATGAGCATCGTAACAACATGTAAATCTACATGAGCAGATGAGTGGTGGCTGTGTCTTGAGGAACAGCTGAGAGTTGAACGTGGGTCTCTTGTGTGGCAGGCAAAAATTCAATTCTTGGCCAAATTTGCTAGCATGACTTTTAAATAGATGTGTGTTGTTCAGCCTCATTAGTGCCTCAGAATTCTCATTCTAAAATGGGAATAACATGATGGTAATGGAGAAGAATGGGATATTGCTTGCAATTCATCTTTTACCCAGTAAATACTCAGTAATTGTGTGAATTACTGTGATTATGAGTATGATGAATGCTTAACTTAGAAGTCTGCTTGTTTGAACATGTACCTTTCTACTTCCTCCAGTCAGAAATTGCCATTTTTCTTGGTTGCCATGGAGAATTTAGAGCTGAACATTTTGTGATTCTTACTTGGAAGAGAGAGAAAATATCAGTCTAAAACATGAAGCACATAGGAAAATGTAGACCCATTGGCTGTCTGGCTGAAACACACACATACCCATGCACCTGGACACAAGCCCAGAACTTTATGTAATGGACATTTTATTTAGGTAGAAGTCACGGTTCCATATGCTCAAGTCTCTGCAGAAGCAACAGTGCTATTGGGGCATGTACCCACGAAAGTTTAGAGGGACCATTCTCAGAAAGCCTGCTGCCTATTAAGGTAGATTTCTTAGTTCTCTCCTCACAAGGCTTTCAACTTTCTGAGAGATTCTTTCCATTGGTACCACATGCTATGGTTGATAGTTAAATGCCAAGAATTAGCCACCAGAGAAATAACAGTGTATTCCAAAGTGGAAATTCAACTTTTGACTGAATAACTGCCTCCACAGAGTAGGGTGGGGGGGGGGGGCGGGGAGGATGTCTTCATGGTTGTCATTTGCTGAAAAGAAAGGTTACAGATGTTGATAAAAATGTTTCACAATAATTAAAGCCAGAATCTTCCTTCAGGGCAATAATGATGGGATTTGACATTGCTCATCAGAAAAGAAGAATTTCTAGGAAAGTATAGGCTTGGTAAAAGAGAGGGAAGCCTGCAGTGGGAAGGATCAACACATTAACCAGAGCCATGGACTGGAACATACCAATTGATCATGAGGATGGTGCAGTCCTGGTCTTGAATTAGAGCTTTGAGGGCAACTAACATACCAGTAATGATAATAACAAAAATAAAATCACTACCACTAAGTCAATTCTGACTTATGGAGATTTTGTAGGACAGAGTAGAACTGACATTGTGGGTCTCAGAAACTGTAACTCTTTAGGGGAGTAGAATTCCCAGTCTTTCTCCCACGGAGTGGCTGGTGGTTTCAAACTGCTGACCTTGTGGTTAGCAGTCCAATTTCCAAAGCACCACCAGGGCTCCTACTATGACAACAGATGTGAGTAATGAACTACTCTGGCTGAGAGACATCTCTTGAAGAGGACTGCATTTTTTCAGGTGCTGACGGCACCTGAAAGCAATGTTAACCATGCCGCTGTAGCTAGTCCCCTACACAGAGGACTCATTTCCTAGAGTCTCGGCCTCCAAACCTAGCTGATCATTGAAATCACCTGGTGGTCTGGTGAAATTACAGATACCTGGGCTCTTTTTCTTAAAGGTTATGATTTATTGGGGTGCAAATTGAGCCCCAGAATTTGTCGTTCAACCAGATCCTCGGGTGGTTCATCAGTCATATTTGGGACCCTAGGTCCTAGAGCTGCCTTTTTCTCAAAGGAACCAAGACCCTATCAGGATCAGCTGATTTCATGTGTGAATAAATGACATACACCACGAGCTGAGTGTTGGAACACCCTCCCGGCTGCCCACTGAAGTAAAGCAAGGAAGCAATCTAAGACTACCTGCACTATTTCAGTGAGATGCAAATGCCAGCCAACTTGAAAGTTGACAGAATAAAAGCATCTAAAGGATAATGGTTATAGTGTTTTTTACCTACCAAACCAAACCCACAACCATTGAGTCTCAATAGAATTGCACGTTGGGGTGTCCAAGACTGAAAATCTTTTGGGGAGCAGACAGTCTCATCTTTCTCCCATAAAGCAGCAGATAGATTTGAATTGTTGAACCTGGTAGTTGCAGCATGATTCATAACCACTGTACCACCAGAGTTCCTTTAGAGTGTATCAACACACCCTAAATATATATAAATTAGCAGGTACAGGATGATTCTAAAAATATTTTAAGTGAAATGTGCATAACTGGCTATAACTAAATCTGCTTCTCAGGGAGTTTTCATTGCCATCGAGTCAATGTAAACTCATAGCAACAACTGCTGGACAAGGTAGAACTGGCCCTGTGAGGTTCTGAGACTGTCACATTTAACAGTGGAGTAGAAAGTCCAGTCTTTCTCCTGAAGAGTGGCTGGTGGTTTCAAACTGGCGACCTTGTGGCTCTCAACCTAAGTCATAATCACTAGTCCTAAATTCCCAAGACAATGAAAGTTCCTTCTCTTGTTACCTCTGTCAGTGCAGAGAAGAATTCAGGAACTGAAGGATATAGGCTAGTGATGGTGGCAGAGGAGTGGTCTCTAGGTCCAGGGTTGTTACTCCGTGCAAAGAAGACCCCAGGACTGGGTGGGCCATGAGCAGTACAATGCTCCTGGCTCACCCTGAATCTCCCACTGTGGGACCCAGTAGGACAGCCCTCAAAGTGTGTCCCTCTTTAGTACAGTGTTTTCCCAGGGCTTGTTTCTTTATTAGCTTCCCAGAGGTAAGAGGTCTGTTTTATTCTTTTCAGTATTTTTATTGTCCGCCACTCAGAGTGCCTGGCATATTACAGCATTCAATAAATATCGAACGAGTACAAATCTGATAGATTGTCTACCCTATAAAGAAGAGTTCATCCTCAAATTGAATAAGGACACATGTACTTCTATGAATATCTCCAACTGGTATTTCCCCCATAAAGCCTTCATTGTGTGCTTGCCTTTTTTAATGTCCATTTTATATTAAGATTTTACTTTTAACAATTGAAAGGTGTATCACATACTTGATTGTTGAAATAATTTTTAAAAGCCACCACTGCTGAGATAACTACCATGTACTAGGTCTTACAGTACATAATTTATATCATTTTATTTAACCCTCACATACCTATGAAACTCCTTGTTTCTGGATTAGAAGATTAAGAAGTTAAGTAAGTTAACAAACTCACTGAGTGAGGAAGTAGAGGGACTGACGTCTCCCTCGCTCCAAAGCCTGCATTTCCCTCCCCTAACTACATTGAGATTCAGCAATGCTGTCCTGGACTCAATTGATGTTTTGCTGAAAGGGAGCCTCTATGAATATAATTCTTGAAAACGAACAAGCCAGATGGAGATGATTCCTTTAGCTCTGACACTTTATTAAAAGAATTCCCTATTCTCATCAGTAATAAACCATGAGAATGTCCTTACATTCTCTATTATTATGTATGGAGACCTTTCCTGCACTAAATTTCATCTTCTGCAAAAATAAGAATAAAGAATAAAAATAATGAATTTGAATTCATAGGCTAAAGTAACTTGAACTGTAGGATGGTCATGTGCACTTTAATGTGAGGCCCTGGGGTAGAGTCTTAATGTGCCACATTTTGACTAGGACCTTGTATGTTCTTTTATGTTGAAGCTTTGCCATATGCTAAAGCCTAGGGCCTCTGGCTCTTCTCAAATTAATTGAGGTTTAGTAGTTGAAGGGATGCATAATGAGTGCTAACCACAAAGTTGGCAGTTCAAACCCATCAGTGACTCTGAGGAAAAAGATGAGTGAAATTCTGAAAAATATATAGCACAGGAAACAGTATCTGACCAACCATCCATCCTTCTTTCTTTTCATTCTTCCACCCTTCAGTCTACCTACTCACCCATCTATCAATTATCGCAGTGGTCCTCAAACTTTTTGGCCTCAAGTTACATCATAAAAATAACTGAGGATCCCAAAGAGCTTTGGTTTGGATAAATTATATCTATTGACATTTCCCACATTGTAAAGCAAATAAACAGAAAAATAGAAAGGACAAAATCACACAGGCACACATACATATGCTTTCAGAACAAAAATGTCATCACAAACCACAGAACTTCTGAATAAGCCCACCAAAACAACAATTATTTCAGCTCCATGAAAGGTTCTTGGGAACTCCCAGAGTCCTGAGACTATGGCTTTTTATGTTTTTATCTTCCCTCCTCTTCTCTTTTGAACCACCACCAATTGAGTTTTCTACCCAACCATGCCACAAACATTGCTTTTGTCAAAGTCATTGGGGACCTCCACATTATTAAGTTCAGTGGTCATTTGTCAGTCATCATCACACACAGCCTTTTAGGAACATTTAATACAGTTTATCTTTCATTTATCTTGTATTTTGTTCATTTAACTTTCAAGTTGCTTCGCAACTCACCTACACTTTTATTGGTTCTCCTTGTCTCCTTGACCTCTTAATGTGGAGTTTCCCAAAGCTTAGTCCACAAATTTCTTTCTTTTCTTATTGTCCTCATTCACTTAGTATAGATATGATCAAATCTCATAAAAAATAAAGTATTTAGGGCTGAGCCCCGGTGGCGTAGTGGTAGTGTGCGGGACTGCGGCCCACTGGGACAGAGGTTCAATTCCAGCAGTGGGGCTGGGCCTCCTACTCCCACTGCCGGAGAGCAGTGATGTCCCCCCCCCAAAAAAAAATAAATAAAGGATTTATTTAAGTATACTTATATATTTTCATCTGGATCTGTCTCAGGAACTTTAGATCGCTGTGTTCAACAAACCTCCTTAACATCTCTCCTTTACTTTCCTACCACTACATCATATTTTGCCCTGGTTCCTGAAGAGTCTCCAAATTGTCCACTGGTCCCTCCTTTGCTTGGTTATAGTCCTTTATACATTTGTCAGATTTCTTTCCTGTAGAAGATAAATCAGATCATGTCTCTCCTGTGTACTCCAGTGACTTCAACTCATTCAAAAATAAAAACAAAGTCTTTCAAAAGGTCCTCCGTGGTCTCTAACATCTGCCTCCTACTCCCATGATCTTTTTGCTATTCTCCTATAATTTTTCTTTTTGCTCACTTGTATCTGCCAACACCGCTAATCTCTGGCCTTTTGAATAGATGATATAGCTCTCTCTTGGTGTAACCCTCCTTATTTATGTACAAAGCTCTCACTATTGTCACTTTAAGATCATTTTAAAAAGCAATTCCTGAAGAATCTACTGCCATAGATTTGATTCTGACTCACACTCACCCAATAGGACAAAAATAGAACTGCTCCCTAAGGTTTCTGAGACTGCGAACCTTTATTAGCATAGACAGAATCATTTCCCCCCTGGAAATGGGTTTGAACTGTTGACCTTGTGGTTAACAGCCCAATGCCTAAGCTGTTCCTTAATACCCTCATTAAAATTTCAATCCCCCTAAAATTCTTTGCCCTCTCTCCTGCTTTATTTTTCTCCAAGGTACTTTTCATTATCCACTGTGTTGCTGTCTCCAGTAAGTGCTGTGTTGCAAACCACAAGGTCGGCAATTCAACCCCCCTCCCCCCATGGAGACTCAAAGGGAGAAAGGTTGCCTGTGCACATAAAACCCTACAAAACCTCAGAAACATTACATAATGTCTCTATGAGTTGGAGTAATCTTGATGGCAATGGTTTGGTTTAGGTTTACTAACTCTAAAGGTAGTATTTTTTTTATCATGTCTAGATATAAAGAATATGGATATATTATGGATAGGGATACCCAATATATACACATGCATGTATTATGGACACACACACACACATATATATTATACTTCAATGTAAAGAAGCCTCAAATCCTCATAAATGGACCAATAGGTAACATCATGGTAAATGTAGAAAATATCAAAACGGTCAGGATTTCATCTTACTTGGATCCACAATCAGAGCTCATGGAAGCAACAGAGATAGAAATAGGAGTTTCATTAGGTAAATATGGTGCAAAAGACCACTTCAAAAGTAAGGATATTACTTGGAGGGCAAGGATGCCCCTGACCCATGTGTCAATATTTTCTATTGACTCATTTGCATGTGAATGTGGAGCATTGAATAAGGAAGATCAAAGAAGAACCAATGCAGATGAACTGCGATGCTGGAGAAGAATCCGGAAAGTACCATGGACTGCTTAGAAGACAAGGTGATCTGTTTTAAAAGAAGTACATCCAGAGCCCTCCTTAGAGGCAAGATGGTGGGCAAGCCTACATTGTATGCAATGAGGACAGGTTGTCAGGAGACACCAACACCTTGAGAAGGGCATGATGATTGGTAGAGTGGAGGGGCTGTGAATAAGAGGACACCCCCTCAATAAATTGGATTGACATGGTGGCTGCAAGGATGAGTCCAGCCTCGGGACAATTGTGGGCATGGTGCAGGGCTGTACAATGTTTTAATGGTTAGGTGAGAACAAACTTGATGGCACTTAACAACAATATGTCTTATTTATCTCTAAAAGTGGATCTTTTTTTCAACTGCAACAGAATCATCTATTCAGTTTCTAAGTGATTATTACTCTGAGGGTGAAAGCATTATGAATGTTACTACTGCCATGTACAATTATTTTTCTAGACTAGCTCTGGACCAGATTTTTATTAAATCTTAAAAATTAGATTCACCTCTTTAGAAGTCAGTACAAACCATAAGCTACAGAGCCAGTGAGTAGTAGTAGCCACCACTCAGTAGAAACCAGGCCGTGCACGGTGTCTAGATTATCTCAAAGAAGCAATTTAGATGAACTTTAAAAACATGATGCTGACTGGAATAAGTCAGTCACATAAGGGCAAATATTGTATGGTCCATTTAAATGAACTCTTTATATAGGCAAGTACCTAGAAACCAAAGTTTATTAGTGATTGTCAAAGAGGGCTAGAGGGGTGAGGGAGACAGGGACAATGCTTTGAAAACCCTGAGCGATTAAGAGCGAAGGTGAATTTTGGGAATGAAGTTGGGTGGTGGATAAACAACATGGTGAGCATAATTAGCAACCCGGAACTTTGCTTGTTGGGCTGGCAAATATTGTTACATACCATAAAAATGAAGCAACTTAGCTATTGTTAGTGTGAGACTGAAGTTTTCACAGTGCCCTGTTGGAGGTTTGAGAAGGCTATTCTTGAAAAAATGAAGCTGGAAAGCAGAGAAAACAGGTGGGAAAGAGCCTAGCTGTGTTGGCTGTGAAAATACAGGTGTTTTTTGTAATCTAGTAGAGAGCTTCAGAATCATATTTTTATAGTCACAAAAATACAACCAATGTGTTACAAATAAACACTTCTAATTGAATTATTTCTAAAATGAATTAATATTGAAAAGATTTGTTCAATCAAAAATTCTAAAATGGTAGCAACATGTAGCTTATGGAAACTCTTTGGGGTCCGGGGAAGTTTTAAAAATTTAAAGGAGTCCTAAGGCCAAAAGTTTAAGGATATTATTAAAGGATATTATTAGGGGATACACTTAATAGAAAATATTATAATTAGGGGATGTTATACTTAGAACAGCATTTCCCACCCTGTGGGTCAAAATATTTTTGGTGGTCGAGCAGCCATTTCACGGGAGTCACCCAATTCATAACAATAGCAAAATTAAATTATGAAGTAAGTTATGAAAATAATTTTATGGTTGGGGGGGTACTACAACATGAGAAACTGTATTAAAGGGTCACAGTATTAGGAAGGTTGAGAACCACTGAAATAGAGGATATTTTCTTGGAGAATATTTTATATCTCCCCCTCAGTCTCCAGAAGGCCAAGTTGAGGTCTCAGCTCTTTCTTTACAAAGGGAATGGAGGTGGGAGGGGTGAATGGCTAGTCATTCCCTCCCTGATGATCCTCTTCCTTCCTAGACCAATTCCCATCTTCTCTGGAAGCTTGCCACATCAGTTTCACTTTCTTGTACTTTCTCACAGTAGTTCTGCATTCTCACGAGTCCTGAGTTCTTCTGAAATCCCCAATCTGTGAAAGAACGCTTGCCAGCTCCCCTCTGGGTAGGGTTCCTTCTCCTTGGTCTTCCTCAAAGACTGACCCGGGCTGCCTCACTTGTTTCTTTCCCACACTGGACTTTGTTGTCATCTTGGTTGTCTCCTCCGCTGCCCAGAAATGGTCACACGCATGGCATTTTTCGAGGAGGCTTCATCAAGTTCATGAAAAATGTGGTGGACTTTTCATTCCAAATCCACTGCCATCAAGTCAATTCCTACACATTAGTGACTCTGTCGTGCAGAGTAACACTGCCCCTTGGGGTTCCCAAGACTCTAACTCATTATGGGAGTAGGGACTCTTGTCTTTCTCCCCTTTAATTCTATCTTTCCATGATTTTGAAATCCCGCCATAGTAGATATCACAATACATTTAGATATTGGCAGTTCTATATTTTTCAGCAGGAAAAGGAACTATTAGTTCCATAAAGGAAGGTCAATTTATTATTTATTGGTGGATTTCAGAAGCTTAACATATTAAGATTAAAGGCTCCAAGTATTTATTACATGAATTTATGGGTAGATTTTATTTGCCTGATGAGAAATTCCTATTCCATTTCCAGAATTCTCCATGATGTCACACCTCATGGGTTGGTTAACCTTACATTTGAGTGTCAACTTCAACAAGAATGGTCATATCAGAATTTACCATGCTAGATGCTATTGCTTTGTGTTCTTTTGTAACATACTGGATTACATCCACTTTGTTCAATTTTTAATTGTCAGGACTCTGTGAGTTGGCACACACATAATAGCCTTCAAAGAACATGCAATTCATTTCAGGTGCTTCAGAGGAACATGGAGGATTTAGGAAAATAGCATTCTTTTCAATGTCCACTAGAAGAGGATTCCAGCATTCCCTTCATCTGCCCTCTATTTCCTATAGTGCAACAGCTTCTATCTGAAAGGACTTGCGAATAATTGAAACCACACTCGCTTGCCTGAGCTTTTAATCAGCTCTGAGACCTTGGGTGTGTGTGTGGGAGGACTCATTACACTATCATCCTGCTATGGGCGTCACTTGACATGTCTAGGGCTGAGTTGCTTTGTTTCTCTGTTAAATGAATCTGACTCCAAGAACTTCTTTCTCTATACAGAAAAGGGATCCTTGTGGGTACGAGTATAGGTCCCCTTGGTTTTTCACTCACCATCAAGGAAGTATATATACTGCTCGTGCAGTACAAGCTTTCTAAATGGTATTCAGGGAAGAGTGGAGAGTTTATTGAGCAAGCAGGGTTTTCTGTCTACCATTTCTTGGAAATGTTGAATTGTTTTGGTTTCAATAGAGAGTAGGGTGGGAGATACAAGTGCTTCCATTACTGTTCTTTGTTGTTGAGGACAGAGAGTAAGGGAAAGACAAGTTAATGAAACAATAAATATTTATGAATTCTTTTAAATAGGAGTCATCTTTCTGATTTTACAGATTGGGCAAATGAGATTTACAGATCCAATAGATTTATAGATCCAATAACCTGTAGGGGTCACCAGGACTCTTGTCTCAAGTTCAGTGTTCTGTTTTTGGGGTTTTTTAATATGTTGATAATTTTATTTATTTTTAAATGGCTTTATTGGGGGCTCTTACACCTCTTATAACATTCCATACATCATTTGTATCAGGCATATTTGTACACATGTTGCCATTTTTATTTCCATATATTTTCTAGATTAGCCCTTGGTGTAAGCTCCTCTATCTCCCTCCTTTTTTTATACATCCTTTTTTGGGGGGTTCATACAACTCCCAACATGATCAATACATATGTCGATTGTATGCAGACCATATTTGCATACCTGTTTCCATCATTGCTCTCAAAACATCCTCCCTCCGCTTAGGCCCCCAGTACCAGCTCCCCATATTTCTCCTCCCTCCCCACTCCCTCTCCCTCCCCATCCTTCCCTCTCCATGAACCCTTAATAATTTACAAATTGTTATTAGTTTTTAATATCGTACACTGTCTAATGTGTCTCTTCACTCACTTCCTGTTGTCCATACTCCAGAGAGGAAGCTATATGTAAATCCCTGAAATTGGTTCCCCCTTTATATTTCACTATCCCTCCACCCTCCCGGTATCACCACTCCCACCACTGGTCCTGAAGAGGTCATCTATCCTAAATTCCCCATGTTTCCTGCTACAGTGTACATCCCTGGTCTAGCTGGGTTGTCAGGTAGAATTTGGATCATGATAGTGGGTGGTAGGAAGCATTTGAGAACTAGAGGAAAGTAGCATATTTCATTGTTACTACATTGTATCTTGACTGGCTCACCTCCTCCCAGCGATCCCTCTGTAAAGGGATGTTGCTTCACCTATTGATGGTCTTTGGGTCACCAATCTACACTCTTCCTCATTTGTGATGATATAAATTTTAGTTCTTTGATGCCTGATACCGTATTCCTTTGACACCTTGTGGTCACACAGACTGGTGTGCTTCTTCCATGTGGACTTTGTTGCTTCTGAGTTAGATGGCCACTTGTTTACTTTCAAGCCTTTAAGACCCCAGACATGATATTTTTTGATAGCCCAGCACCATTAGCTTTCTTCACCACATTTGCATATGCACACTTCTATCATCAGCTGTCATATCAGGAAGGTGAGCATGCAATGTTATGATTTTTAGTTCTTGAAGCCTGATAACTGACCCCTTTGACCCCTCATGGTCCTACAAGCTGGTGTGCTTCATCCATGTTGGCTTCGTTGCTTCTGAACTAGATGGCTGCTTGTTTACTTTTTAGCCTTTAAAAATATCCCAGATGCTACATCTTTTGATAACCAGGCACCATCAACTTCCTTCACCACTTTTGCTTATGCACATATTTGTCTTCAGTGATTGTGTCAGAAAGATGAGCATCATGGAATGCCAATTTAATAAAACAAAATGTTCTTGCACTGAGGAAGTACTCGAGTGGAGGCTCAATGTCCATTTGCTGCCCTAATACTAGCACCACAAGTATATGCACGTTGATCTATTTCCCCTTCACCGTATATAAATATATTCACCTATGTATATTCCTGTATTTAGACCTTTATAATTGCCCTTTACCCTCCAATTCTTTCCTCTATTTCCTTTTTCTTTCCTCTTGTCCCATTATCATGCTCAGCCTTCATTTGGGTTTCCATATTTT
>PVJH01019378.1:0-42985 GCA_004026705.1 Nesogale talazaci
ATATCAGAAAATAATCTAACATTTGTTCTTGTGTTTACATTAGGTAAGGAGAATGGATAAAAAGATAAAGTAAAAGACATTAACAGTAAGATTTGAAGGAGGACTCTAAAAGAAAAACTAAAATGTAACCCAGTGTACAAAGACCTCAAATTAGAAAGCAAAATGAAATGAACACACTAGATATAATAGTTAGTCACAAGCAGCCACTGAGATAGGGAATGTTACTGTGAACTCAGAGTAAGGAAATCTTCTCTGGCAAGAAGAACCGGGAAAGTGACTATGACTCAAGTTCCAAGTTCCTAATCAAGAATATAAGAAGCCCAAGGTTTACTGTTACGCAGTCCAAATGGCAGGCAGACCACCACTACAGCAGAAATCTCTGCTCTTTAAAAATGTTAGACAAATATTTTGCAACAATTTAATGTTATTTGATTTTTTACTATTGCATTCATGTTATAGCTTATTTAATTATTTATAAATAGTATTTTACTCATTAACTATTTCTTGCTATACAAGTATAAAACTTCCAAATAAAGAATCAATGAGAATCATTTGCCAAAATATTCTATGTGGTTTCTTAAAAAAAATAAGCTCTGATTTGTATAAAAATGGTTAATTGACTATATATATTGATTAACACCAAGTCAAGTAACCAGGCATTGCAATGGCTATATACATGTATTAAGATGATTATGATGATAGATAGACAGATAAATAGATAGATGCCAGATGGCCTAGTGGTTACATATTGGGCTGCTAACCACAAGGTCATCAGTATGAAACCACCAGCAAATCCAATGGAGGAGAAAGATGAGGCATTTTATTCCTATAAAGAGTTACAATTTTGGAAACCCACATACAATCTCCATAATACATGCCTTATATATCATGGAATATGGGGAAGGACACCCTGAAAAGGACTGATATTTAGCTGCTTTTAATACCAGAAGATCTAGCATAAAATAAAGTCATATTGTCTATGCCTTATGTCATGCTATGACTGCATTGAAACTAAAATCAGGGAGCGACAGAACATTAATCCCAAATTAATCCTTATCCTCAAATACTCTCCATCACTTCTCAGGGTGATTTTTAAATCACAAGTACATTGGAACTTTGTTTTACATCTATTGGGGGCACACAGCAAATGATATTGATGTCTGTATTATCACTCTGTGTGAGAAACTCACAGTTTAGCATCTGCAGACATTACTTGTGTGCATCCTACAATATTATTTATTATATGTATTGTTTAACTTGGGCTCTGGCCTCATTGTTTCTATTCCATATACTCTTCCATCTTTACTTAAAATCATTAATCTTTAACCAACACCAAGCCAAACAAATTGATTGTCATGTAGTTAATTCTGATTCCTGGCAATCTTATAGGACAAAGTGTAACTGCCTCCATGGATTTCTGAGATGGTAACACACCAGCCAACATGTGTCTGTCCCTATGGTAGTTGGTGTGCTGCTAGAAGCGATGTCACTGGTGTCTCGAATGCCAACATTGGCAGCCACATTGAGCCCAGCTTCCAGATTAAGAAAGACAATAAAAAAGAAAGCAGCTGCTTACTTTGGAGGAAGTAACTCCTGAAAACCTTATACACAGCTTTGAAATGTTGTATGATACTGAAGACTTGAAGAGCAGAAGCAGAAATGTGTCCGATATTGTGCCAAAGCTTGGGTCTCTTGGGTCAGAAAGCATTGGAAATGTAACTAAGGAGGAGTTGCTTTCTCCAAGCAGAGTTGAACGTGGTGTGGTGAAAGGAGGAAAGCCTGTGGGGATAATGTGGGAACAAAGTCTTTGGGATCTTCTTTTGCTCATGAGGCATAGGTCAAAAGGAGAAGAAACAGCTTTAAACTCTACTAGTAGCCAGAAGTTGGAATATATGAAATATGAAGCAACTGAAATTGACAATCATCAAAAATTAAACTAAAGGCATAAAGATTTACATCTTAGGTATTAGTGAACGGAAATGAAGTGATATTGGCCATTGTGAATCACAAAATGCAATACAGTTTACTCTGCTGGGAATGCCTTGATAAAAAAGAATGGCACTGCATTAATTGTCAAAAAGGACACTTCAACATCTATCCTGAAGTACAATGTTCCTTGTGATACATTTATATCTTATGTCTTCATGGAAATTCAATCAATACAACTAATTAAACTTATTCACCAACCACTAAGGCTAGTGATGAAGAAACTAATAATTTCTACCAACATCTTCAGATAGAAATTCATCAGACATGCAATCAAGATGTATTGATAATTATTAACTATTGTCAGTGTGAATGCAAAAGTTGAAAACAAAAGGGAAGGGAAAGTAGTTGTAAATTATGGTTTTGAGGATAAAAATAAATCTGGAGCTTGTCTGTATGTAAATAGCTTATTTAAAACAAAATTTCATACCTAATTTGTCAAAACTTGACTGAGAATGCCAGCTTTGTATTAATTATTTAATCCTGCCCAGACTTTTGGGAACTTTAATTAGTAAAAGAAGTTTTCAGAACAAGTTATAATTTGCATGTCAACAAATTTGTTTATAAATTACACAGTAAAAAATAAATTACACAGTAAAGATAAAATGTGGTTAGTACATCAACTTCCTTTACAAAGCTAAATCTATTTACACAGCTATATTCTATACATCTTGTACCTAAATTTGCAACATTGAAACATGGGGAACATTTTGTCCCTTTTATTTTCTTACTCAAGGTCTACAATTAAATTTTAATTTGATTTTTCTTTTCCTTAAACCCTCATTTGTTATAATAACTCAATTCACAAGCCAAATTAACTCTGTCCAAAATTATGCAAATATTGTACACACAATTTCAGACATTTCCACAAAACTTAAATGATTGGCATAGCAGAACGCTTCCCACACAGTATGTTTAAAAATATGATAGAAAATAATTGAATAGATTTTTAAAGTCAGACTAATTGCAGAAGGAAAAAGAAGGCAAGAGCTTTGACTGGAAAGAGGCTATTATTTGCAATTGGCAGAACCAGGGCCTGGTATTACAGAATGTCAAATTTATTTTTTGTTTATGCACATTTAGGTGAACTAATTTTTACTATGCACTCTGATCTTCTTATTCTAAAGTAAAAAATCATTTTAATAATGTATAAAATATCTTACTTGCCATAATTATTTTTGCCCTCACAAAAACGGGAGTTTAGGCTCCTAATTTCAAGTATTGCTTTAAAAGACACTCTCAAAAAGAACTATCTGAGAAGATGAGCTTATAAATTTCAACAAATCTCAAACCTCCACCTATTAAAATTATTTCTGCAGTGTAACAGTCATCTCCTCGCATATAAAGAAATAGAAAAATTATATCTCGATAAAGATTTGAAGTTTGGAGAGATACTAACAATTAGAAATTCTAGATAATGTATCTTTTCAGTTGTAAAATCAAAAGGAAAATTACACTTCTATGAAGAAAAACAAAATTACTCTGGATTAGGTATTAAACACACACATATACACACACGTAGGCACCCATACACATATATGTGTTATATTTATTTATGTGTCTATATCTAGATATAGACACAGATATAGATGGTATAGATATAGACACAGATAGAACCTATACAGCAGGTTTGACTTGAGAGGGAGAGATGGGGACAGACAGGATCCTTTTTTTGCAATATAAATATTATATAATATTATTTATATTATAATTATATATATAGAGAGAAAGAAAACAAAAAACTTAATTTGAACTGTTCTGTAATGCAATGATCAGGACATGTAATATAAATATCATTGAAATATATGTGAAGTAAATAATGCACAATCTTGAAAAGATAGTACTAGAAAAATCACACATATATAAATACATCATACCTATACTTACAGTAACCTTTTAAAAGTATAATTGCCACCTATCCTCACCAATGAAAGGATTCAAGCCCAAAATTTCTTGTTTCTTTTTTTGAAATGAACTTGTGTGTTACTAAAGAATCCAAATTTATTTCAATTTTATTTTTCCTCTTCTGATTTTTTTTTACTGAGAACAATAACTAGATTTGAGAGTGAAATAATCCAGAATGATTTCTTTTTTAAGAAGTTCATTATATTTACACAACCCATGTCAAGAAATAAAATCAGCAATAATATTCTGTTAAATCCTTCACACATGTGTTTCTCTTGATCTCCACTCACATTTTTCCTTGGTGTTTTACATAAAAATTTAAATATTCTGATTTTGTCCTTTGCACTCCCTTGGGAACTCCATGCGTTGCTGCATGGCCTTAGTGTTTTGCCATTGTGTAGTGGGGATAGACTTTGGCACCAGGGTGTGGCACCCTGTCAGACTCAATCCGGGGACACTCCTGGGGGTCAGTGAACAGATCTTGAACTATTTGCACATTTTTATTTTGTTACTATTATTTTTATGTGTGTGTGTGTATATATACATATATACATATATACATACACATATATATGACATTGGGGTTTTGGTCACTTTGGTCACGTCATCTTAGAATACCTTGTTTTTTTGTTCATACTGCTATCTCTCTAGGTCTATCTAGATAAGATAGACTAGATGAACAGTGTTGAGGAGAAAACAACAGGACTGGTGGTTCCAGGGGGACATGGGAGAAGGGGAGGTGGGGGAAAGGAGGTGGTGTTGATCAACCCAGGGACAAGGCAACAACAAGTGATTCAAAATCAGTGGCAAGGTGAGTGTGAGAGGCCTGATTGGGACTGATCGATAGTGATGTAACAGAGAGAAATTATTGAAACTGAAATCGAGGCTGAGCATGGTAGTGGGGCAAGAGGAAAGCAAAAAGGAATAGAGGAAAAAACTGGGGGGTAAGAAGCATTTAGGGCTGAGGCCCGGTGGCGTAGTGGTTGTGCGCGGGACTGCGGCCCAGTGGGAAGGAGGTTCAATTCCAGGAGCGGGGCTGGACCTCCTACTCCCACCACCGGAGAGCAGTGATGCCCCCCCCCCCAAAAAAAAAAAAAAGACGAAGAAGCATTTAGGGCTGAGCCCTGGTGGTGTGTAAGTGGTTGAGTGCGGGACTGCGCCTCACAGGCTTAGCCACAGGCTTAGCAGTTCAAATCCAGTGGCAGCTCTCCAGGAGCAAGGCTGCCACCAGAGGGCAGTGATGACCCCCCTCCGCCCCCCAAAAAAAGGAAAAAAAGAAAAACATTTATAGAGGTCTAAATACAGGTATGTATATATGTGAGTATACTTATATGTGATGATGGAGAAATAGATCTATGTGCATATACTTATAGGGTTAGTATTAAGAAAGCAGTTGGGTATTGGACCTCCACTCAAGTACTTCCTCAATGTAAGAACATTGTTCTATTAAGCTGGCATTCCATGATGTTCACCTTCCTGAAACAATCACTGAAGACAAATGTCTGCATAAGCAAAAGTAGTGAAGAAAGCTGATGGTGCCTGGTTATCAAAAGAGTGGTTGGGGTCTTATAGGTTTGAAAGTAAACAAACGGCCATCTAGCTCAGAAGCAACAAAGCCCACATAGAAGAACACACCAGCCTGTGTTACCACGAAGTGTTGAAGGGATCAGGTGTCAGGCATTAAAGAACTAAAAGTTAGATCATTATAAATGAGGGAGGAGTACAGATGGGGAATACGAGGTCCATGAGTAGGTGAAGCAACATCCCATTACAGAGGGGTTTCAGGGAGGAGATGAACCAGTCAAAGCACAGTGGAGAAACAATGAAATATGCGACTTTTCACTAGTTCTAAATGGTTCCTCTGACCCACTATCATAATTCCAATTCTACATTAGATATCCAGCCAGAACAAAGAATGTACACTGGAGCTGGAAACATAGGGAATTCAGGACAGATGATCCCTTCAGGAACAGTGGTGAGAGTGGTGATACCGGCAGGATGGAGGGAAGGTGGAGCAGAAAGGTGGAACCAATTGCAAGGATCTACATATAACCTCTTCCCTAGGGTGTGGACAACAGGGAAGTGAGTGAAGGGACACATCAGAGTGTCCTACATGACAAAATAATGATAATTTGTAAACTATTAAGGATTCAATGAGGAAGGGAGAGCAAGGAGGGAGGGGGAATATGGGGAGTTGATACCAGGGGCCTAAGTAGATGGATTATGCTTGGAGAATGATGATGGCAACAAATTTGCAAAAGTGGTTTGCATACAATCGATGTATGTATTGATCATGATAACAGTTGTATGAGGTCCCAATAAAATGACTTAAAAAAATAAACTCCCAGAAGAAAGAAAAAAAATTCTGATTAACATTTTTTAGTGTGAGGAGATCTCCAGAATGGAAAATCTATTGGGCTAGGGGTTAGAACTGAGCTTAAAGAGATCATGAAGCAAGGAGCAAGGCTGGCTCTCCTACTCCCACCAGAGGGTAGGGATGCCCCTCCCCCCCAAAAAAAAAAGAGAGACCATAAAGAAATAGGCATGCACCTTGAGTTGCCACTGCAAGGAAGGTCAGATGCTTCCAACTGCCATCTGCTCTGCAGGAGAAAGACTTGGTTTCCTGCTCCTGTAAAGAGTTACAATTTCAGACACCCACGTAGATGTTTCTACCCTGCCTTATTGAGTTGCCTGGAGTTAGAAATAAATTTGGTTTTGAGAACACCATCCGCTTTGCAAAAGCACCAGTGTTAACATTATATTGCTTATATCCTCAAATTCTCAATTGGTCAAATAATAAATGAAAGCACTTTTTAATTATTTGATCAATTTTTCTCCAAGGAATTCTAATGTGGAACTTAGACAGAAGCCAATCATAGAATTCCTAGGTACAAAAGTTTATTGAAATTTGTTTGTTTTTTTTTTCATCTGGAAACTACAGGGTTGCTTTTTGTTTGTTTGTTTTTTGAAACTACAGGGTTTTAAGTTTCAACTATGCATTCCCAGTGTTTTCTTTTCATTCCTCCAAAAATTTATGCAAAGACCATACACCATTGTTTCATTCATATCATAATTTAAAATTTTTAAACATTTATTGGGATATCTCTAGCTTCTTTCTAGCATCTGTATTTCAGTACATATTTTTCCTTTTGACAAGGAGCCGTGGTGGTATAGTAGTGACATATTGGGATACTTACCGTAAGTCCTCAGTCTATAACTACCCTTAGTCTCTCCATGGAGAAGGATGAGACTTTTGCTCCCCTAAAGTGTGGCAGTCTGAGAAATTCAAAGGGAACTTTCTAGTCTGTCCTGTAAGGTCACCATGAGTTGGCACTGATGATGGCAATGAGTTTGGTTACTTTTTACTGGACTATTTTGTTTGCTTGTTTGTTTGATCATCTATACATGATCAATTTTTGCACTGTTTAAGATAAAAAAATCGGGCTGAGCCCCGGTGGCGTAGTGGTTGTGCACGGAACTGCGGCCCACTGGGATGGAGGTTCAATTCCAGCTCACAGGAGCAAAACTGGGCCTCCTACTCCCACCACCAGAAGACAGTGATGCCTAAAAATAATTTTTAAAAGATAAAAAAATCAAAATAAATGCCTGCTTAGGATTTTTTTCTTTCAGCTTCCAAATTAAGGTGGGTTCATTTCCTCTATACTATCATATTAGTATGCACTATTCACTTAGAAAGTAAAAAAAAAATATTGGTGATATAGGGGGTTACTTTCTAGTCTTCAAACTAGACTTCAAAACCACTAGCTATTCTCTGAGGGAAAGGAAAGGTTCTCTATTCTTGTGAGGAGTTAATCTCAGAAACTTACAGAGGAAACTCTACTTTATCCTAAGGGGACCCTATCATTGTTTAAGTGTTTTAATAGCAGAGTTAAGCAGTTAATAGAGTGACTTTATTACTTGCCCAGTCTAATTGATATATTTACAATACATACCTGGCCATTTATAGAAAATGTATTCTCAGTTCTGTTCCAAACACTGTATTAGAATTCTTGAGAGTTGAAATGGTCACTTTCTATTTTCCCTGTGTACATTCTAGACACCTCTTTCTTATAAAAAGAGATTGACATTTTACAAAGAAAGAATACTGTTTGTTTTAGCACCTTTCACGATCAATTTCTTGTAGGAATGACATGCCTGATATTTAGGGAAAGAAAAATAAAATTCTGGGAGAAAGAATAAAACACGTATCTGAGGATTGACTAGATTATTATCGGTCTTTGAATTTATTTCCATTGGTTTTCAGTCCAGAGGAATTAAGGCTGGAGAAAAAATGCATTCTTGTTAATTTGGGAAAAGAAATTACATTTTCATTGTGAATTGTTTTGTCTTTCTAATATTTATCTAATAACTCGAAACAACCATTTCATTAAATAATAAAGAAAGGAAGAATGTAAAAACAAACAAGGGAAGGGAGGAACTGTAGGGAAATAGCACGCTTGCTATGGTGAAATGAATGGTGCATCCGTGCTATATTTTTAAAGCAATGATTAAATTACCAAAAACTATTCCTTCAGGACCTTAATTGAACAAAGAAAACATCTAATTAAACATGGCAATTCATAATAAAGCAATATAATTTTGTGTAAGAAACATGAGCATCTGTGACATTTTTGCTTTGAGCTGTTTCAACTTTCCACCTTATCACACTCAAAACTTGGTTCCCGATAAGCTTGATAGTTCTCCCAGTGTCGGCGATGACGTAATGATCAACCAGGAAGCAAACATGCCCACCAACACTGTGCTAGTAAGTGAACCGCAGAGCGGCTCTGCAGGCTTCCTGAAACGATAGCATTTGACAGAAGCAAACAGTCTCTTCTTTCATCCTGGGAACAGGCTAAGAATGAGCCGATGGGTCCTCTTTCACTGCTCATAGCGATACCCTTTCTGAGATGGTAACTCTTTAGGAGAGTAAAAAACCCAGTATTCTCTTCCCCGGAGCTTCTGGTTTGGACCTGCCGAGCATGAGGGTTGCAGACCAATGCTTATTCACTACAGCTGGTGTTACTGATGATTCACTTTTTGTTTTTACTTTTCATTTTTCAGGTTACTGGTGAGTCTGCTGGTGAATTAAACTATGGGCCTTGGGAATTGAAGCACAACCCTTAAATTACCATACCTAGAGGACAATATTGGAAATGAGAGAATTTACAGGAATTATTGGTATAGTCAGCAATAGTTATTGGTAACAAGTAAACAGGAAAATAAACAAAGATCAGCAACAACAAAGTTAAGTCATTTCTGTTTTAAGAGGTTTGGGAGATCAAAAGATTGAAATAATAACCAGAAATTTATTAGACAGATACAAGAAGTGAGATTGTCTTCAATTCTTTCAACCTCAGAAATCCTCAGCATGCTTTTGATTTGGGACTTTTTAACTCTAAGCCGTTGCAGTTTTCTTTACAGTACTCTATTTTTTCTTCTCCAGCTAGCCGTGAACATTTTCTATTTAATCAGGCATGATTACCTCATTTGGAGGCACTACAGACATAAATAACTTACTGGAAGCTAAACCCACACTCTCTGCTTCATGTCTCTGTGAGAGATTGCTGCTGACAAGTCACATGGAGCTATGCTGATGGAGCCAGAGGCCTGGAGTTGGAGGAACCATGTGGAGAATCCTGCCAGTGCTGAGATGTTTCCACCACCACTGAATCCACAGGACTTTTCACCCACTGGCCTGTGATCTTCCTGCATTCAGCATCATTGCATACGTTGTGTGAGTTTGAAGAAGAATTTATAGATTGGTATGAGATAATATTGGACTTATGAACTTGATCTGAACTGGGCTGTCATGTTTTCTTAACATATTATTACTCTTTGATAAAAGCTCTTTCTTATGCATATGAGTGTCTATGAATTTGTTTCTCTGCTGTTCTTGGACTAACACACCATCATTTCTTCCATTTTCTTAGCTACTTTATATTCAACAACAAATTTCAAAAGACTATAATACAATGTAATTATTATAATTAAAAGAGAAGAAACAAAAGAGAAATGAAGGCATGAAAGAAAGTTAGCTAATGGCATTCAGATTAGAGTGTATCAAGTATAACCATTTTTATTTATAAGTGAAAGAACTATCCAAATATAGAAAATATTATATGACAAACATAATATTTCAAGAACTATTAAAAGAGTCCACGAAGGGAAATATAACAGCATACAAGAAAATGCATAAATCTAATTTGCATTTCTATGTAAAAGCAATAATAACCTGAATATAAGAAGACAACAATAACAGGAATATAAAATATAAAATTTACTATTAATTTAACTTTTAAGAAGTATAAGACACTTGAATGAAAGTTCCAACTATGCTGAAAATATTAAAGAAACTTCAAATTAATGCATAAAAAATTGAAGTTTATGGAGCCGAGAATTCAATGCTATTAAGTGAACAGTTCCATCAAAACTGTAAGTAAGCTCCTTCAAAAAGTTATATGAAAATTTATGCAAAATAATCAAAACAATATTGAAAATGAATATTTCTATTAACCAATTTGAGAGCTTAGTATAAAATAAATAAGATAACCAGAACAGTATGGTAGCTGCAAGGAGACACATAAACAAATTGAGAGTCTCGAAAACTTTTCATTTATCATCAATTTATTTCAACCCATAATTTCATAACAATTAATTTTTTAAAAGGTTGCTTTGCTAATTTTCTGTTTAAAAAGGGTAAGGTGATTAAGGTTTGATAATTGGAAGCCCATGTCCAAAGAACATATTTATATACTTACATCTCACTGTACAGAAAAATCATCTCAGAATATGTAATACCTGCAAGACTTCTAGATGAAGTGAAACAAAGAAAGCAAAAAGTTCTATATTGCTCTGTGTGAAGCAAGGAGTTATGGATCACCACACAAGGATCACAAAATTTGTATGCTATATATTATCAATGTTAAAATAATTTGCACATTAAATCCTTTCATGATATGAATCAAAAGTATTTTAATCAGATATCTGATCAAGGATAGAAGATATTAAATCCACTATATAAGAAGGATAATAATCCAACTTAAAAATGAGAAAAATATTTTGTTAGTCACTTATGAAAAGAGTTAATTAATATGCACATCCACCTGTCCATCAGTTTGTTGTACTATGGGCTCTTATATGTTGCTGTCATTCTGGAAGCTATGTCTTGTCATTGGCATTTCAAATACTAGTAAGGTCATCCAAAGTGAATGGGTTTTAGCGGACCACTCAGACTAAGTGCAGACTATGAAAAACTCACCTGTTCAGAAACATTAGCCACTGAATAGCCATGTAAAATTGTCAGATTTTTAAAGCCTCATGAATAGTAGCAGGTTATTGTGAGAAATTGTGCAGACATTGAGGCCCTCAGGTCCAAAGGCACCCAAAATATGAGAGAGAAAGTGCTGCCTTCTCAACATAGAGTCCACCAAAATAACTTCGATGGATTAAAGCATGGAGGTGAATACCTTTAGGGCCTTCATTTGCTTATGTCATAGACTCAAAAACTGTAAGCTTCAATTAATGATTAGAACTTGGAAGGTGCAAAGCATGAATCTCAGAAAATTGGAGTCATGAAGTAGAATTTGTAGTGAGCTCAAATGGACTGGTATTGACCATTTTTAATAAAAAATATTATAATCTACTACTTCTGGAATGAGATTCAAGAATAGCACTACATTCATCATCAAAAAGGGTATTTCAAGGTGTATATTGAATGCTTTCTGTGATAGAATAAAATCTAGCCATATACTAGAAAATCCAATTGTTATTGATTAGAATGCAAAATTTGCAAACAAAGAGGAAGAACTGTAGTTAGAAAAAAAATCAAACCTTGAGTGGCAATATTGAAGATTCCATATGCAAAATATTTAGGCATGTTGGGAGCATTAAAAGAATATGGAAAGAATACACAGTCTCTCTACTGAGAAAAACAGACATTCCACCATTTCAAGATGTAGCATACGAGCAATAAACTTTTAACTCTTAAAAATTAAATTAATAGTAAATTTTATATGTTATATTCCTGTTATTGTTAATTGGATTATTTTCCTTTTTATAAAGTGGATTTAATAACTTCTGTCCTTGATCAGATATCTGATTAAAATACTTTTGATTCATATCATGAAAGGATTTAATGTGCAAATTATTTTAACATTGATAATATATAGCATACAAATTTTGTGATCCTTGTGTGGTGATCCATAACTCCTTGCTTCACACAGAGCAATACAGAACTTTTTGCTTTCTTTGTTTCACTTCATCTAGAAGTCTTGCAGGTATTACATATTCTGAGATGATTTTTCTGTACAGTGAGATGTAAGTATATAAATATGTTCTTTGGACATGGGCTTCCAATTATCAATTGTTACTGAAGGAAAAACCCAAGGTACACTGATGGCATGACTCCAAAACAAGGCTCCTCAGATAGATTGAATACCCACTGTCATGTTTTCCACACACTCATGAATCCTGGAAGTATTCACTCATCTATGCCATGAAATCTGGATGTTAGCTACTTGATCAACTGACTCGAAGATTTCCATATTTGTATCTTTTCTAAAGAAAAGTAACCAACAAAATATTCAAATTATAGAACATTACACATTCAACTAAAATTTTACTGAAGATCATTCAATAATCATTGTGGTAGCACACAGACAGGGAGCTCCCAGAAATTCAGGTGCTTTTCAGAAGAGGATTTGGAACAAAGCACATCATTGCTGCTGTCAGATGAACATTGGCTGAAGGAAGAGAAGACCAGAAAGATGCTTATTCGTGTTTTATTGAGTAAGAAAAGGTATTGGACTGGTGACCCATAGCAAATTGTGAAAAGCCTTGAGAAAAATGGTAATTTCTGAACACTTAATTGTGCTCTTGAAAAATATGTTCCTATATCAATTGACAGTTGTTCAAATAGAACAAGGGAATAAGTACTGCATGATTTAAACTCAAGACATTTTTAATCAGGGTTTTGTCTTCTCACCATACTTATTCAACTTGTATGTTTTGGGTAGCTGCACTATATGAAGAAGTATGTAGTATCAGGACTAGAAATTTTGCTAATAACCTATAATATGCAGAGGACACAATCATGCTTGCAGAAGTGAGGAAACCTTGAAGCACTTAATAATGAAGATCCAGTATTACAGCCTTCAGTATGGATTACTTTTCAATGAAAAGAATAGCAAAATCCTCACAGCTGAACCAATAGGTAACATTGTGACAAATGAAGAAAAGATTGAAGTTATTAAAATTTTTGTCTTACTTGGATCCATAATCATTGTTCATGCAAGCAGTAATCAACTGAATAAAGGACCCTTTGAATTAGTTAAATCTGCTTCACAGACCTCTTTAAAGTATTGAAAATCCAGGATGTTTCTTTTAGAATTTAGGTGAGCCTGACACAAGCTATAGCTTCTTTACATTGTTTCATATGCATGTGAAAGTCTGACATTGAATAAAGAAGACTCGAGAAGAATTGAGGCATTTGGACAAGGTTGCTAAGGAAGGATATTGAAAGTACTATGGGCTGCCCACAAAACAGTCTTGGAGTCTTGGAAGAAACACAGTCAAAATGTTCCTGTGAGCCTTCATCTCCAAAACTTTAGGCATGTTTTAGGGATAGACCAGTCCCTGGAAATGGACATCATACTTGGTAAAATAGAGGAGCAGTGAAAGAAAAGGAAGACTTCAACTAAGATGAGTTGATGGACACCCTGGCTGAAATAATGGGCTCAAACAAGAACAATTTTGAGAATCATTCAGGAGAAGCAGCTTTTAGTTATGTTGTACTCTTATTCTAAACAGACTGGATTGCTCTGAACAAAGGAAAATGATTCATACGACATTCAAAATGACAATGGTGGCATCTTCTAACACACTGAATAATGCTCTATTAAAATGTTCCTTGTGTTTTAGGAGAACAAAGAATTCTCATTGAACAACCTTGCCATGTTTGAAGGGTGAGCAAGTGTATCCTTTGATGGGGGAAAAGGACAGATAAGGTATTGACATGGTGGTTTCTAACAACAATATTCATATCACAGGGTTCTTATGAACTTTAATCCTTAGAAAAATGCACTTTCAACAACAATGACATAGTACTTCATGCCATTTCAATGTATAAACAGCAATTTGAATAGAGAACAATAGTAAGCGTGGGAAAGAATGGAGAAGCTGTATTTTTCATACACAGAAGGTGGGAATAAAAGTGATCCGGCCACTTTGGAAGTATCTTGATAATTTTTCTAAAAGTTATACATAAAGCATAAAGAATAATTAAAAATTCTATTTCTATTATTCACAGAAGAGAAGTGAAAAATGTATGCATGCACACATATAATTCCTGAATGTTTATGGCATCTTTACACTTTTTACCCAAATTATGGAAACAATCCAATGTCCATAAATAGTTGAGTGATAGCGCAGTATACCAATTCATGGAATATTATTCAGGTGTAAAGTTAATCTACTAATGCTGTAAGGATGAAATTCAAAGATATTCTGTTATGTGAAAATAGCCAGAAATAATGTTCATATATTTTATCACTTCTGTGACATGAAATCTTTATAACAAACAAATCTATGGAGCCAGAAATTAATGCTGCTATTATTACGACTAAGTGTGGAGGTGAGGGATTTATTGAAGTTGGTCCAGGATGATTTTTAAATTCATTTAACTGAACACTTAAAATGGATACAATTAATGGAATGCAAATTATCCTACAATGAATTAAAAAATTTAATTTTAAAATGACTATTAAGGGTTAAGACTAAAGTGTAAGTGGTATATGATAGATGTAAAAGCCAGATTAAAATCAGCATGTGTTTATTTTTTGAGGGAAATATCAGTAATAAAATAAGCAAATAATGTAGTGAGGTATGTATTCTTCTTTTAGGAAAGGAGTGATTGTTATCTTTGACAAAACATTAAAGTACATACATAATGACCTGTCTTTATTGAAGGCGTATTTAAGAATATGCATGCAAATTAATCAGACTGCATTCACATCCTCATTATAGTCAGTCAGGCAATAGTAGTTATGTGCTTCAAACTCTATACAGACACATCAATAGGCACCTTGGAAACCAGAGGTTGGATTAGACATTCATGACTTAAAAATTTACCTTAGAATTTCGAGATCTTCGAAGGAAAATGCTGACTTTGTTGGACTTTCAATTGCTGAACACATTCAAATTTATTTGCATTTATTCATTCATTTTCTTCAGAGCACCACTAGACTCATATAATAAACACTAGATCTAGAATCTATTGTCATTAGATGAAACAAACTATGTCTTATAAAAATTAAGTGGTTCTTGATAAAGTCACTTTTGGAATTAAGTAGTTGGTTAAATCAGAAGTGGAATAAAATTTTCCAAAATCAACTTCCAAAGTAAGTTGTTTTCTTCTAAAACATACATACTCATGTATAAGCTGAGTTTTACCAGCATATTTTTTATGCACTTTTTATGGTAAAATCAGGTTCCTTGGCTGATATTTGGGTTGACTTATACTCAAGTACATAGGTATATACATACAGATATGTTTATGTATGTCTGTGTATATTTCATGGTTTTAGTGTCCACTTTTACCAGCCACATGATATCTAAATTCATCTTCTCAACATAAATGTCCCCACATTTACTTCAAATTGATACTTCAGATCAATAAATTATCAGACCCATATGTGCTTGTGCAGGTAAGTATATGTAAGTGTTCAGATATAGTTTCTCTTTTTACCAGAAGAATGGAGCAATGGATGCATAGGAAATGAATCTGTGTGTGGATACTGTTTTGAAGTGAAGTTCCTTGGAATGCTTCTTCCATCTCTGTGTTTATAACTCCCACCAGTAGACTTATTGCGACAAAGAAATACTAATTGACGGGGTTGGCCACTTCAGACATTGTACTTAGTACATAAGCATGAGACATCTCAGCATCAGAGAAAGAAAATTCTATGAACACCAAGAAGGAAGAGCCACCAGTGAAACATTTGTGAGACACCTGCCTGAAGTAGTGGAAGCAGCAGAGGCATCAGAAGCGGAACTGCTAAGACAATGAAGCAAAGCAGAAGAGCATCACCAAGACCAGGTGGCAGAGCAGTAAGTTCCCCAGCCTACAGAACAAAGCGGGGACCAAAGGACCCACACAGCTGAGAAACCAAGGTTCAGGGAAAGACAGACCTGTCAGCATGGCTGAAAGGTGAAGCTGAGGACACCATAATTGTATCCTCACTATTTTGTAACCTGCTTAAAACACACCCACACACAAGGAGCAAAACCATTGTCATTTGGCCAATTTCATCTCATAGTATCCTGAAGGACCTCAAACTTCTCTTGCAGGCTAATTTGTTAGCATCCCTAATAAACCCTCATAATTTTGAGTATTGCCTGTAAGTTCTATGTGGTCACTGAAGTGAATTATTGAACCCAGAATTCCCTGGCATGAATTGTTATGGCAGAATATACTGTAACATAGAAGAATAAGGAACATCTGCCTTGTGACAATCAACCATAGGTTTGTACAGAGGTAGCAACTTCGTTTCTTTATATAGTCAGAGCAAATCAGATGTGGCCACCAACCCATTTTGTCAGGCACATTTTGCTTTTTCTTCACATTGAAAAGAGTAACAATTGTGCAGAAGAGCAATGTGGGTGGGAAGGGAGGATGGTTCTCTTCCCTACTGGGGATGAAAATAAGTGTAGCTATTCTGTTCCATGATCTGCAATGTCAGTAAATTGGTTTTGCTTGTTTGTTTGTGTTATGAAATCCCTGTAGGAGAATGTGCATCACAAGGCAGATTATTAAGACTCAGGAGTACATATTTTCAAGTTGAAGAATGAAGTTGTGGTTTGAGTTCTTAGGAAAAATCATTATAAAGAGTTGTAGTTTCAGACAGTCTCAGGGGGCAATTCTCCTCAGTTTACAGGATCACTACGAGTGAACAGCAACTCAATGGCTGTGAGTATATATAATACATACACATGGATTACATATAGATAGCTGGATAGATTTGCAAAACCTCAGGAGGAGTAAGCCAAAACAAAAATGGAATTGTGCTGGGCAGAGCAGAGCTTTTGTAGTACATGTTTTTCCTGCTAGGCAAATATTGAGTTACTCCCTCTGAGTTACTGTGACCAGTGGCATCACCTGGGAATGTTCTCTCTGGTGGCAGTGACTTTTTTCCTAAAGAAGTTTTACTTGAAACTCAGTTTTTTCATTTGTTTGTTTTTATTTCGATGGCAAATTGAAGAGAAGAATGTACAGCTGTGAAATTGTGTTTCTTGCTAGGGAAACATGCCCCAGAAACTGTTATGATTAGGAACACAGCTTGGAAAGACAGACCTAAGGGTGTCATTTCTGAAACTCAAGTGTGTTTCAGAAAAGGGGGAAAACCAATTGATGGGAAACCTCATTCTGAATGTCCGTCAGCTTCCTGAGTGGATGCAAACTTTGACTCACGGTGAATTTGGAGTTAGTTCCACCAGGCAAGACTGTACGTCAAGCTTTCTAGTTAGAGGTTCTGAAAAGCTTATGTAAAAGTGTGAGACAAAAAAAGCCTGATTTGTAGCAAATGGGGCACTTGCTTTGCCACCACGACAATGCACCTGCTCAAGTTCCCATCACAGTGCAGCAGTTTTGAGCGAAAAGGAGCTTGCCTCTCCTGCTCCCTGCATCCTGCTCAGCTGGCCTTGCTATGTGACCACTTTTGTGCTTCCACGGATGCAGAGGACTGTGCAAGGAAAGCGATTTGAGGATGCAGAAAAGATGAAGGGAAACATGCGGGCAGGCTGTCAGCCATCCAAACAGCGGAGTTTGAGAAATGTTTCAAAGAATGGAATCACAAATTCAACAAATGCATTAAGTGTGCTGGAGAGTACTTTGAAGATGATAAGGTTGTTTTGTAAAAAAAAATTAAATGCATAGCTTTAAACACTTCTCAATTTTTAGATACCGTCCCTTATAAAGGTGTGTTATGTATCAGAGTCTCTAAATTTGGGCTTTTATTTTTAGGATATAACATATATGTATACTCATATGTGTAAATATGGTCTGTAATTGGTTTATTTCAAACTATTAATGTATTATTTATTCTGTTAATAGTTCTTGCTATTTTCAAATTTTTGTTACAAATTTCTCCCCGACCATGTCCACTGAAAGAAAAAGAAGCCAAATATGTGCCAAGATTATCCACACATTTTATACCAAATAATTGCGAAGGCTTCAGTAATATACAAATATAATTTTTAATTTATATATAACACAATATACTAAATAAATGGTCTATGATATTTTGAAATTCTGAATCATTTACAACGAATATTTTCTCCAACAATTTCTCCAGACATAAAAAATTAATTTCACATATCACAATCACTATTAATTTGACCAACTTAAGAATTTAATAAAATATCCCAACACAAAGTTGAAACAAGGATTAATACTTGATGAATATTTGCCTAATTAGATGTTCATTGCCCTGCCCAGAAGATAGTGTGGGTTCATTTCAATGTTAATTAGTAACCAGAGTTTTAGGAAATCATAGAGAAATAATTTCAGGATCAGCATCATTGCTATTGTCTCATGTTTTTAAAGAATTGAAAGGGAAGAATAGTTTTAGCTTTTTAAATATATGATTATAATGAATAGTCTTTGAAGACTAGATAGTACTGAATTAATTTTCCTACTCTGAACAAATAGCCATATTCTGTTAATGTAACACTGATGATTCTTACTCTCTCTAACCATCTTTGCACATCACATTAGCCTAAAGTTACAGCTTTATAAATGAATTATATTGTATATTTATAGACCTTACATATTAATGTACTTTTTAAAAAATGGAAACTTAGTAAGACAACCATTCCTCTGCCTACTTATTTTTGATGTTGTTCTAATAATTTTATATTTAACTATATTTGCATTATCCTTTGTTCAAAATATCCAAACTCCAAAGCCATTGCCACCTAATCGATTTTGACCCATGGGGATCTTGATAGACAGGTTGGAACTGCTCCTGTGTGTCTCCAAGTGTGTCTAGATTTGTGTGGGTAAAAAGCCTCATGTTTCCACTGAACAGCTAGTAGTTGTGCACTTTTGACTTTGTGGCTGGAAGTCCAGCAGTAGCCCCCAATCCAACAAGGACTCCTCTTTTTCATTAACAATGTAATGCAATTGAACCATGCAACAGCATGAACTGTATGGCAGTGAGTTTGTTTGTTGTTGCTGCTGTTACAATTGATCGGAGAAGGACATCATACTAGGTAATGCAGAGGGATGGCAAGACTCAGGAAGGCTCTTGGTAAAGTAGAGGGGCAGTGAAACATAGAGAGACCTTGACAGGATGCATCTGTGCAATGGCTACAAACACATGACTATCACACAGAACCAGGTGGTGGTTGATTCTGTCGTGCATAGGGTCACTATGACTTGAAACAGACTTGATGGCATGTAGCAATAGAAACACAATTAAATAAAATCCGTGATATTTACAATTTTAATTAATTTATTTATTTTCTGTCTTGAGAGGATACATCTTACGGCATTTGGTTTATTGGATATTTCTGAAAATTATTCCTAAATTTATCTATCACTATACTCTTGGTCTAAATCAGTGCAAACACAGAATTATATATTTTTTGCTTTTCCTTCACTTCTATCACTGGCCTTGATTGACTTCTCCTTAGATTCAAGATAAATGCTTTAAAATCCTTGACAAAAGAATAAACCAGATCATTTTAAGTAAATAGGATAGTTGGAGAGAAAAATATTACCTCAACTCTAAGAACTAAAAAAGAACCCTTATTTAATGCATTCATATAAAACCATAATTTGACTCATATTGTTATCTATGATGCATACACATCATTATTAAATAAATTATGTGCTTATTTCTTATTAACTTTATTTTCTAGTGATTAATAATATTTAAAAGATCCTTTATTTAAAAGAATGAAAAATGATAACTATGCTTAATGGAAATAGGTACTAAACCAGAGGAGTCAGAAAATAAGCTACTTTACAATAGTGTTTAATAATATTTTTTGTTAGCAAGAGTAAAGAATGTGGAAAATCAAGGTCAGAAAGACAGCAGAGAAAGCATGCACAGAAATATTTGGGGTACGTGAATTTGGGTGAGCTCCAAGTCACAGAACCCTCTGTGCAACAAGACAGCATATTGCCTGGTTCTGCATGACTTTCACAGTTTTTTAATATTTGAGCTGAAGGTAGCAGCCGCTGTTTCCATCTGTTTCATAAGTGGCCCTCCTCTGGTATGTTGACCCTGCTACTTTATCAAGTGTGATGCCCTTTTCCACCACTGCTCTCTGAACATGTCCAAAGGATATAAGATGAAGTCCTGCCTTCCATGCATCTAAGGAAAATTCCAGGTAAATTTCCTCCAAGAAAAGTTGATTTATTCTTCTGCCCATCTGTGCCATTTCCTGTTTTCTTTGCAAATCTCATAATTTAAAAAGAGTGAAAAATGAAACTATGCTTATATGGAAATAGGTACTAAACCAATTATATTGACCAATATATGGACTTATCTTGACCAGTTATTCTCCTGCTTCTTTATTTATTTTTGAACTGTCACATGAATGTAAGACAATTAAAAATACCAGGGTCACTTTAAAGAATATTTGTACTGGTATATTTTTCGCATAGCATACAATCTATTAGTTCAGCCATACTAAGAAGAAATGTGCAGTCATCATAATGAATTTCAAGACATCTTCTTTATCACATTCATTGTGGTTAGGTCTCTATTTCCTCTCAACTTCCCCTGCTATTAATAAAAGAAAAAAGAAAAGAAATCCGCAACAGTGACAAAGCAAAAGAGCAGGAAAAAATGTCCATTGAAAAGCAAGTTAAAAAAAAAAGTAAAAACGATAAAAAATGGACACAACTTCAAAATGGGTAAAAAAGGAGATCCAATGATAAGTTGTTAGATTTTAAACTGACAAAGTTTGTCATAATTGACTTTACTCTGCTGTCTGATAGCAAGACTGTTCATACTCCTAGGCTATGATCAGTGAGGTTTCACCAGAGGGTTCATCTATTTTGGGACATGAATTTGGAGATTTTTCATCACACTTTGCTATAGTACCTATATATTCAGTAATCACTTCATGAGGGTGAGTATCAAGTAGGACTATATCTTAAGAACTATTTCCCTGGTTTAGGGCTATGATTAGGTTTGTGTTAGTCTGGGTAGACTAGAGAAACAAATTCATAAACACTCGTGTGTAAGAAAGAGATTTACCTACAAGAGCAATTGAATATTGAGGAAACATCCCAGCCCAGTCCAGTCCAAGTTCATAAGTCCAATATTAGCCCATATATCTGATACTGATCTATATGTCCTGCTCAGACTCACGAAGCACATGCAATAACACCAGGACAATCACAGGCCAGTGGGTGCAGAGTCTTGTGTATCCAGTGGTGATAGAAGCATCTCAGCGGAAACAGCATGGCTCCTCCAGCATCCAGGCTCAGGGTCCATCAGCATGCTGCCTTGTATCTTGTCAACTACAATGTCTCCCAAGGACTGAACCATAAGTCTCTCACCTCTAATAGGGAAATACAGCAGGATTTTCCAGAATTCTCCCGAGAAAGCCATGCCCACACAAAGAGTACATCGGCTATCTCCAGAATGACTCCATCCATATACTCCCAATCCTGAAATTGACAGATCACATGACTGCCACACGGTTCAAGCTAAAAATTCTTTCATATGTCTATGGTTTATATGTCTCTGGTTAACTTTAGCAACACATACCATATGCCATCACCACAGAGCATAAATCTAATAATATTGTTTTTTAGTGTCAGTGGAGTCCATTCTGATTCACAGCAGCACTTTGTGCAACAGAATGAAGCAGTGCTCAGTCTTTTGCCTTTCTAACATTGGTTCATGTGTTTGAGTCCAGTGATTCAGCCCCTGTGCAGTCCAGCTGGTTAAAGATCTTCCTCTCTTTTTTGCCCCTTACTTTATCAAGCATATTATTCTTCTCCAGGGACTGGTCTCGACAGCATTTTGAAAATACTTGAGATGAGTTCTTACCATCCTTGCCTTTAAGAAACATTCTGGTTGTACATTTTTAAATGTTCATGAGCAAATGAGGTGACTGAAAATACTATGGCTTGATTCAGAGGCACCTTAGTCTTCAGAATCATAGCATGTGTTTGGCCAGGTTAATTAGAGGAACAAGGCCAGTGACTCTCATATATATGTAAGAAAGAGTTTTATATCAAGAAGTAATTATATATCAAGAAAGCATCCTATCACAGTTCAATTCAAGTCCCAAAATCCAATATTAGTACCAAAGTCCCTAAGTCCCTCTTCAGACTCATGCAATGATGCAGAATACAAGAAGAACACTGTCCAGTGTGTGCAAAGTCATGTGGTTCCCAAGTCAGTGGAAAACATCATAGAGTTCCAACAGTTATCGTGAAGGTCAAGGCAGAGAACCTGACCTCCAGAGAATTATGTAACTTGGTTGCATCTCCAAGAGAATTCATCAGGTTGTGATCTGATAGACAGGCTAACCTCCGCCCATAATTTTTACAGGTGTCATGTCAGCACGTAAAAAGCACACAGCTATCACACAGCAACATGCATGCCACCAGAGCATGACAAACTGACAGAGAAGCTGGATTATGTGAAGAAGAGTATAGCATGAGGATTAGTATAAGTATTAGCCTGTAATAGGCAGAACACTTGGCCTTGCTTGCTAAAAGTGAAGAGATCTTCAAGCACTTGCTCAGGAAGATCAAGTATTGCAGTCTTTGGTATGGATTACAATTCAATGTAAAGAAAATTAGAATCCTCCCAAATTGACCAGTAAGTAAACCAGAAACCAAACTCATTGCCCTTTAAGTCAACTTCAACTCAAAGTGACCATGTAGGACATATTAGAACTGTTCCTCTGTCTGAGACTGCACTTCTTAACTCTCAAAGGGCCATCTTTCTGCCGCAGAGCAGCTGATGATTTTGAACTGTTGACCTTGCTGTTAGCAGTGCAACTGATAACCACTATGTTACCAGGACTTTTTGACCAATGGCAACGTGGTAAACAGAAAAGAGATTGAAATCAGCAAGGATTTCATCTTGTCTATACCCATGATCAATGTTCATGAAAACACATTACATTGGGTTAATCTGCTCCATAAGACTTTCGTAAAGTGTTGTAAAGCAAGACTACTACTTTGAGGATAATGTGTATCATGGTATTTTCAATCACCTCAGACGCATGTGAAACTTAGAAAATGATGAAGTAGATCAAAAAAGGACCAATGCAGTTGAACTATGATGCTGGTAAAAAGTATTGAGAGAATTGGCAAAAAACAAAAAAACAAAGCAAATCTGTCTTGGAAAAAGTGCAGCCAGAATATTCCTTCAGTAAAGCATGGTGTGTTAGTTAGGGTTGATGAGAAAAACAAATTCATAGACACTCATACATGTATAAGAAAGAGTTTATAAGAGCAATTGAATTTGAGGAAGCATCCCAACCCCATCCATCAGATACCAATCTCTAATTTCCTCTTCAGGCTCATGAAACACATGTGATGACTCCAGATGCAGGAAGATCACAGGCCAGTGAGTGAAAAGCTTGTATATTCAGTGGTGCTGGAAGCATCTCTGTGCTGGCAGGATTCTCCACGTGGCTCCTCCAAGACCAGGACACTAGCATAGTTCCATGTGTCTACCTAACAGAGAGTGTTTGTGTCCTGGCTCCAGTAAGCTACTTATCAGCACAGCACTTTCAAATGAGGTCATCAAGCAGTGACCTGACTAATGGGCTAAACTCCACCCGCTCACTCTTACTAGTCTAAAACTGGCACAAATTATGTAACTACCACAGGTGGTGTGACTTTCTACTTTGGATATGTTTTCAATATAGTGACTTATTATTTGTTATTTTTGTTAGTGTAACTCTGAAGTGAACTCTATTTTTACAATTATTGATCCACGTTTATCTGTTTTATTTTGTTTTGTTTTTTTATCTCAGGTGTCAGCTTGTTCTTTTCCTCATTGTCAAACTCCCTGCTAAAAATAATTCTATTTATGACAACTTCTTGTCATAAATTTGAGAAAAGGAATTTGAGTCATATGCAAATTCACATATACTTCTGTCCTTTAGCTAAAATTATATAGTCCAGTTACTTACACTTCCTGATAAGCTGTATCCTTATTTCAATTTGCCATGATGTTCCTTCATTCTTCTTTCCTATGAAAGGAAGACTCCAATAAATAATTAAGATTGTGTAGTCATCATTTTCACAATTAGAGATTATTTGTTAATGACCCATGACTTATTTCTATTTAAATTTTTAAAATTGTGATTTGCCTGAATGTTTACAGAACCAGTTTTTCTTTCAACATCAATACATGTTGTGTTTCATGTGATTAATTATAATTCTCACACTGTAATACTACTCATCCTACTTCCTCTAAGTATTTCCTTTTTATTCCCCCCCCCTTCATAGCCCCCACCCTTCTGAACCTTGTCCTTGAGCAAAGACTGTCCTTTTGAAAGCAAGTGGTTGATGGGTATGTCCTTCCTTTGGGGTTCCCCTTAATTAGCTGTTTAGTGTTGGATTGAACGTTGAGCCAGAGGTGAGTTCTGTTCCAGCTCAGAACAGTGGATACTTTCAGGGGGTTCCACTAGTGCCCATCAAACCAGTAAGTCTGTCCTTTTGTTATTTTCCATGGCTTTGAGTGTGTTACACAATTTCACTACATTGAATCTTAGACTTTTTAACATGATTTTCTTTCAGAGTAGTCAGTCGTGCTACAGAAGCAACATATAGTTCTTAGCAACTCATTCTTAATGGCTGAGTTTCAAATAGTCCATTATTTCTTTGAACTGAATGTTTCTACTTTTCTTTGATTTTCTTTACTCTTCTTTGGATGAAAGATGATTTAGAAATTGTTTAAAAAGCATGTTGCAACTAAAGAAACTAAAAATAAATCTAATGATATGAAATTATATAAGTGGAAAACAAACAAAATGATCATCCAAAAGGGAAGTAATTGGAAAACACAATTACTATCACAAGAATAAAAGTATTGACTGATATCAGGCGAGGAGTCAAGATGGTTTCCAGGTGTAAGGTAGCAAGATAGAGGGACAGGCAGTTGTTCCTCTCCATGCCTGAAATCCCCCTCCAGGAGGGCAGAAGAGAATCAGGAGAGCCCTTAGCCAGCCATGAAGACTAATGGGGCAGCCCAAATTAAACCCAGATGGCCTTAATTCAGCAGTGGAGTCAACCAATACCTTTGATCATGTGCCCCAGCCAGAGTCCTCGAATACCTTGACCATGAGACCACCTCCCTTCTTAACCTTGTCTCCCAACCTGTGATGCTGTCTCTCTGGCCTCACCACGCTACCCCAGGCCGGGGAGCACTCCTGCCAGGTTGCCGGTGTTCTGTGTTGGTACAACCTGAAACTTCTTCTGTCCTTTATCAAAACCCACTTCAATCACAAACCAAGACTTCAGGAAGAATTCTTTCTCATGTGAAGCCCAGAACCGAGGTAGTTCCCACCTAAGAAATCTCACCTTTTGGTAAAAATGGCTCAGAACTATAAGGTTTGGAATACACCTCACCACCCTTGAGAGACTTGAGGAAAAAACGGCTTGGGTAGTTGAATTTTCACAATGCTCAGCGCGTGCTTTGCAAAGGATTCCTGACTGTACCTTTCACCCTTAGACATGGCTGCGGATGCCTCTGTGACCTGCTATGGGGCCACACATTTGTAATGTATAGCAGAGTTTTCGCACTCTCATGTCTGCTTTTCTATCTTTGCTTCCTATTTTTATGTGGAGCTGTGGCTCTACCTTTCTGTGTTTCTCAAACCTTGCACCCAGGTCCCTCACAGACAAGTCCCCATCAACTCCCCCAGGGTCAGGTGCTAAGGTGACCAGACATCCTGCTTTTTAACAACTTTCCGTGCACCCCACAGCGTTTTAAAATTAAATAAATATATTAAAATAGTATTTTTGCGTTCTATGAAAATTTTTGTTGCTCCATATAGACCAAATTTTTAATCCAGGACACCCCACAACCCCCACTGTAAATGGTGTCCTGCTTAAAATTTGGTCACCTGTTTGGTATTTGCTTTAGTGTCTTGCTGGTGTACCGGTTTGTCCCTTTTTTCTACCAGCTGGTTTTCCTTTGTCAAAGCCTTGGCCAAAGACATTCAAAAGCCAGGTCCCTGAATAACTGCTAATTTTTGTTTTCAAAGACTTTTCAGCAATACTGCCTTCAGCACTTTCCTGGTACAGTTCCATTGTGACAGTTTGTCCAGCCAAGGATTCCAGTTCCCCTACAATGCTCCCTGAGACAATAGATGGGAATCTCTTCCCCTTCAAAGGTTTTGCAAGGCCCCTCATGCAAGTCTAGTTTTTGAGGGCTACTGGAAGGCAATTTCAAATATTGTTCTTACCTCCAGGGTCCAGTGCATTATTCCACCCAGGTGTTCCCTCCGTAGACCCTGTACGGTCACCCAAGCCAGTGGTCATTGCTTGCTGTCTAGAAAAGCTAGGGCCCAGTTTGCCTCCAGAGACTGGGTCCCTGACCACTCCCTCCAGGCATCGCTGGGAAGGTTAGCCCCCAAACAATTCACAAACCTTTCCCACTAAATGAACTCAGGCAGATTGAGAGTGCAGGTGCCTGAAGAGTTAGTCACTAGTGCTAGCACTAACAACAGGGGAAAGCCTTGGGCTCAAGAGAAGGACACAAGGAAAGATATTAGACATATAAGTATTGACCATCATAGCTAACTAACGCCAGTCCACTGCCTCCCAGGTTCAAAGACCCCTGCACAGGGTACACAATCCTGTGTGTCCTGGCATTTTATGTCACTGGCATTTTATGTCATTTTATGTCCTGGCATTTTAGGTCGTTCTAATGGCCTTGTCCTGTGAGGAAACTCAAGAGGAGAGTGATCAGTGGGCCAGTCTGCGTCTGCTGTCTGGATGAAAGCAGCCCAGCTGGAAGACTGCTGTTCCTGGTCTGAAACTTGGGTGGGCATGAATGTTGGAAAGGAAGGCCAATACGTTTTTGTGAAACCATACAATCAGACCTTTCCAAAAGGAAGGAAAAATACAAGTACTTTAACAAGGTATTAACATAACAAAAAAGGAAAAGCCACCTGCAGGTAAAAACAGGTTTAACTGGTTTTCAGCTTAACAAAGAGGTTTTGAAAGTCTGAAGAAACACACAACAGTAAATCAGCTAAGCAGGCCTTCCACTGAGGAACGCTCCAGAGCATACATTGCTATACTCCACCCCCTAGGCTACTTTGGGAGGTGACAGGAATAGATCCCATCCACCCACCCCCACCAGCCCCATCTCCTCTGACCACTTATACCAGAGGTATATTATCTCAGGATTTCTAATCCGAGCATAAGACTACAGCTCTCACAACCAAAGTAGACACAAAATCCTTCCTCTAGTCTGACCCTCACCTCCTCTCTGACACCCTACTGATAGGTTGTCTTGCTCTGTCCGTTTCTGGCCTGACCCTTCCCCACTTCCTTGAACCAGACATCTTGCTGATGCAGCCCTCCCTAACCTAGCAGCCTGCATTGCAGTCTTTCAGGACCTGGACATGCCTTCAATCTCCAATCCTCAATTCCTTTACCTTAAATGGGCACTAGGCTCCTGCCCAAGTGCCCCAGGGTTATAAAAGAGTAGCCATTTTGCCCCCTAGTGTGACTCGACTGACCCCAAAAACCTCTCAGACTGCTGGACCACACCCAAGCTAGTACCTCCCCAAAAAGATTTTTATTTTACTACAATTTGGCTCTCATTCGTCTGCAGTGGCACTCCATCACCTTACACCTACAAGAACACAAGGCAGTAAATCATCTTACCACCTTTATAATATGCAGGTCCAACAAGGGAACCTGGAAGATTCACTGCACTCCTCCTTTAACCCAACCATGAGAACCTCTGGAACCTGTTCACTTCAGTAACCCCAGAACTCTTCTAAACTCACCAAGTAAAATGACAGCTCTCTAGAGAGAGAGAGAGCCAGCCTCTAGGAAGACAGATGAGACTTGAACCTGTGGCAAATCTAGCTCACACCCACCCTAAAGTTGTTAGTTAAATTCACATTACCTCCTGAAAAAGAAAACATAAGGCTCCTTTCTCTGCCACAGGAATTGGTACTTATCCCAGAAAGGTTACTTGTTGAATTTCACTGCCCCTGGCAATGTAGCCAGGAACACTTTTTGAACAGAAGCCCTGCCTTCAGGGGCACTCACAAAAATCATGTATATTTACTTTGGGTTTTCTATATCTAGAAAAACAAAACCTCCCCATTTTATCTCATACAGGTGTCAACTTGGAACTTCCAATAAAAAAAGTCCTCATCCAGATGGTTTCAGAGCAAAATTTTACCAAGAATTACAGGAAGAACTGATTCTAATTCTGCTACAAGCTCTTCCAGTACATAGAAAAGGATGGCAAACTCCCAAACACATTATATATGGTTAGTATAACACTGATTCCCAAACCAGGAAAGGATCCAACAAGAATAGAAAACTATAGGCCGATATCTCTATTGAGGATTGTTACAAAAATCCTTAACAGAATCTCAGCCAATAGAATATAAAGGTATATAAAGTAATAATTTATCATATCTAAGTAGGAGCCATATCTGAGATGCAGGGATGGTTCAACCTTAGAAAATCCATCAACATTATCCACCAGGTTGAGAAGATAAGGGACAAGAACCACAGGACAATATCAGTAGATGCAGAAAATCATTCAACAACAGTCAACACCCATTCTTAATTTAGACATTCAAGAAGATAGATTACCTCAATATAATTACATTTTCATATATCTGAAACTCCTACAGCCAGTGTTATAATTTATGGGGAAAAAAAGAAAGCAGTCCCACTGGAAAAAAGGAACCTGGCAAGAATGACCCTGTCCCCACTCTTATTCAACATCATCCTAGAAGTCCTAGCTAATAATATAAAGCAAAAGAAGGATCTTAAAAGTATACATCTGAGGAAAGAAGTTACATTATCATTTTCAGATGAAGGGAGATGATTTTATATAATGACAAGACCAAAGGCTTCAAAACACCAGTGCTGGATGTAGTACAGGAGTATGGCAGAGTGGCAGGTTGTAAGATCAACAATCAGAAGTCAATTGGATTGCAATACACAGTTGATGGGATTACAGAAAAAAAGATCAAGTAGGTAATAGCTTTCTCCTTCCCATTAGCCAGGCATAAATTGAAATATCTATGAATATAACTAAAAAAAAGATATAAGGAAAATTATAAAACATTATTACAATAAAATAAAGAAAAGTTTGCAATTAGAAAAATATTCCATGATTGTGGATCAGTAGACTCAATATTGTAAAAATGTCAAGCTTACCTAATGCACTGTATAGGTACAGTGCAATCCAGATACAGATACTAACATCATTCTTCAACAAAATAAAAAAAAAACTTGACTTAGTACTTCACATGGAAAGGCAAGAAACCTTGTATGCAAAAAGAAGTCCTCAAGAAGAATAAAGTGGGCAGTTGTGCAATATCTGACTTTAAAACGTATACAGACACAATTGTTGAAGCAGCATGGTATTGGTCTAATGATAGAAATTGGTACCAATGGATAAGAACAGAAATTCCAGAGATAAAAACAAGAGAATACAGACAACTGGTCTTTGATAAGGATCCCTCCCAAAATCAAATGGGAAGCAGGTGACCATATGAACAAATGATTCTGGAAAAACTGGATATCAATCCACAGAAGAATGAACCAAGACACCTAACCCCATATACAAAGACAAATTCCAGGTGGATCAAAGGCATCAAGGTAAAACTCAGAACTATCAGGATCATCAATGAAAAAATTGGGACAAAGCTACTAAAGACCTTGAGGATCAGGGAATGGATATGCTATCAGAAATAATGTAGGACACACACCTAGGGGAAGATAAAATAGATGTGTGGGATGCACTAAAGATAAAACACATCTATGCAAAGAAAGATTTCATTAAGAGAGTAATGAGAGATCCCACAGACCATGGAAAAATATTTGTTAGTGACAGATAAGAGAAAGGTCTTAATACTAAAATCTACAGATTTAGACTTTTCATCCTTATAATAAGAAAAAAGTGAATTGCCCACTGTTGAGGTGAGGCAAATGACTTGAACAGAAGATTCACAAAAGAGGAAATCCAAATGGCCAATAAACATATCAGAAAATGTTCTTGATCACTAGCCACTAGGGAAACACTAAACAATGCAACCATAAGATACCACCTAACACCCACAAAGATAAAATAAAGAACACAAACGTTGACGGGGTGTGCAGTAGTTAGAAACCCTCATTCACTGCTGAGGTACCACTGGTGGTCTTGGAGGTACATGCAGCCACTGTGGAAAGTGAATAAGTGATATCTGAAACAGATGGAAGTCAAGTTACCTTTATGACCCAGAAATTCCACCTCTGGGCATATACGCAGAAGAAAAAAGGAACAAGCCATGACCTGACATCTCCATGCCAATCTTCATCACTGTGCAGTGAATAATCACAGTGACTTGGAAACAGCCTAACTTTTCATTAATAAATGAATGGATTAATAAACTCTGGTATATATTCACACAATGGAATACTACGGATCCCTAGAAAACAATGATGAAGGCTGAGCACCAGTAGCATAAGTGGTTTAGTGTGGGACTGCGGCCCACGGACTTGGTGGTTCAAATCCAGTGGCGGCTCTCAGGAGCAGCGCTGGGTAGCACCCACGACGACACAAGGCAGTGATGCCCCTCCCCCCCAAAATGATGAAATAATGATGCACCCCATCTGATGCAAAGAGGTGGAGGATATTATGCTTAGTGAAGTCAGCCAAGCACAAAGGACAAGTACAACCTGAGTTTATTAAGGTAAGTTCAATCAACAGAATGGACATAAAGGAAAACATAGATATTGTACAGTTCCTGGGCTGAAGACCAGATCCTCTGGAAAGAGCCAGACCAAGTACAGTGATGCCCCTGTCATCAAAACCAAACAAAAACTATAAAGGAATAAATAAAAAGATGCAGACAGCACCTGTACCAAAAACACCCCCCCCCCATTCACTTAAGGCCCACAAAGGGGTGGGGGAAGTAAAAAGATGGAAATGAGGCAACAGAACAAGAATTCACCCAAGGGGGCGGTATTGTTTAAGTTTCCACCAGAAAGGAGGAGACAAAATAGATCTCATGGCATTGTGCCATGCCTTGAGAACAATGTTCCTGCTTGGTGCCATTAGTTCACAGAGGGGACTTCAGGACCAGTCTGAGCTGGAGACATCACTTCCCCTCCCTAGATGACCACACTACAGAGCACAGCCCACATGGGGCAACCAGGAGGGAAGTACAAGAGACCAACCATGGCGGTAAAGCCACCGAGTCCCCGAGAAAGTTGGATCGTAGACATCTGACTTGGAGGGCAGTGTGTGGCACCTCATTTGAACCAGTTGGAGGATATTCACTAGAGGATACCTGGAAAGTCTCAAAGTGTGACAGAGTAGAGGTGGGGTACTAAACTGCCCATCCTTGACTGCAAAAAGAGCAGCTTGTGTAGTGAATTTCATTTGGTGCATGAAATCCAAGGTAGATAATCATGTCAGACAGAGTGATGGGAGCAATGATTCTCTGGGATTATGGAAAGAGAGGGTGGGGGGAAGGAAGAGGGAAAGGGGTACCAATAAGAGGGATGACTCTATACCCCAACTCAAGAGGAAATGATAACCGAATTATAGGCAAACATATAGCGTAGATGGTGTAAAATATGACAAATAGAACAATAGCAATAAGTACACCTAATATAGGAATAAGGGTTCCTGGGGACATAAGATAGGAGAGGAAGGGGGTAAAGGGGGCTGATATAAAAATGTTCAAGAAGAAAGAAAATATTTTGAAAATGATGGTGACAGTAATTGGACAATTATGCTTGATGTAATTGAATAATTGATTGTTATAAATATCTATAAGAGTTCAAATAAAATGACATTTTTTAAAAGAATAAAAGTATTCACTATGCAACACGTTGACTAAAAATATATGTGGTAATTTATTTAAATGCATCCATAAAAATAATTGAGATATCCTTCAGTGACTAATTTAAAGAGTAATACTGAGCCCACAGAACTTATAGCTCCTAGATGATTCTTGTCATAAATACTGAGGTGTGCTTACATTCTTCTTATAATAACCTGAGAAACCAAACCGTAAGAGTGCTTGTTTATCTTGTTTCTCTGTAGATCATTGCAATTCATATCCACAGTTTGGGTTGTTTGGAAGGGATTCCGCTACTCACTATGTACAGATCTAGTTTTCATGAAAATAAACAAGTACTTGAAGGTACTTCAGAAGTATAATTTAAAGACACAGAGGAAGAGGGAAGGGTAAATCGGTTGCAGATTCACAAGTGAAATCAGCTGTGGGCAATCGCTTTGTCCATCTGGGAATAACAGCACCAAATAGACTGAAAGAAGCAAAGAAAATTCATATGGAATGCATATTCACTTTAGCATGCAGCCAGAGGCTTCATTAAATTATATGATTGGTTTCTTATACTTTCAAAATGTAAAAAGTTTCTATAATAATATATTTTCAGACAATCCAATTTAATATAAAATCCACTGTATTAGGATTTGGGGGTATGCATGAGAATCTGAAACTATTCATTTTATTCTCTTCTTCATGATTCCTGGATCCTCTTTTATGACGCCCTTCAATTCGCCACATATCATGTGGTATTAAATAAATTTCCTTGACAATCTCAAGTTGTGTAACTTCTTATAAATATGTTTGTCATCCTCATATGTCCTTACCTTTTTTCTATCATTTAGTAGGTAATATGTTGAAAGGCACAGTGAAGTTGATCTCTTACAAAGGTTAGCTCATCAGTAGTATAGAAAATGAACTCAATTGGCATTAAAAAGACTAAACTAGGTCTAAGCCCCGGTGGCGTAGTGGTTGTGCATGAGACTGCGGTCCACTGGGATGGAGGTTTAATTCCAGCAGCGGCTCCACAGGGGCAAAGGCTGGGCCTCCTACTCCCACCACCAGAGGGTAGTGATGCCTCTCCCCCCAAAAAAACAAAACAAAACAAAAAAACCCAAAAAAGGCTAAACTAATATGGGGAAATAATTTAAGAAATGGTCTGAAGTGTTTCAATAATGCTGCAAAAATGTTTCTCCAGAAGATGTTTTATTATTACATTATACAAATCTTCTAGTTTACTTGCATTTTTCATGAATTTTCCATAAGGGATAACATGATTGGGTAGGTGAGTATATTATAAACCTACTTGTACAACTTTCAAAATTGATTAAAATATCAATATTTTATTTCAACTTTTTAAAATCCACAAGTCAAAATATATTGGTAGAAATATTGACCAGATCTTCTTTAATATTAATCTATAGCATAATATATAAGAATCTATGTTTTTAAAATTGATGGTGGTCTAAAAAAGTTCTTTTATATTCTGTTGTGTTGTGCTAATAAGTCTTATATTTTGGAAGGAAGTTATTAAGATCTTAAAGTATGTACACAGATTATTCTGATATTTAGTTTGGTCAGGGAACATATAAAAAATTTCATGTATGAATTATAAATAAATTATAATGAAAAACCACACAATTAAAATTTAGCAATCAAAATTATTAATGGATCTTAGGAACATAAAATAAAGAGATTATCATTCTGATTCTAATTTCCATTCAGTTTCTCTCACCAAGAAATATGGGAAGATGGTTCTCACTCTGAAGGGATTCTGAATTGGAGGACAAAAGATGACTCAGTCACGAATTACATATGGTGAAATTGCTTCTCATGCTTTTCCTCCTGCTCCCTCACGTACATGGGGTCATTGACTATGTATGGGGTCATTGGCAACCCAGCAATATGGGTTGCTGTTATGTGATCTCAGAAACAGAATGTATTTTCCTAAAGATAACACACTGCTTGGTAAAGGACAGAACCCAAGTTCTGCTGAAAATCAAACCGGCATCAATTCTTGGGAGTTTGTTTGTGGTTGTAACAGTGTTTTCTCCCCCACATATCTTAGGGACTCTCATTTTCAAAATGCTTTGAATTGCTACAAAAGACCCTTGCTGGGGTTCTATTGCCATAGCCATCAGTGCAGCTGACTCTGTGTGCTTTCCACATCTCAGAACTCCAAAATTAGCGGGATACATTTCCCTGGAGCTCTATTTGAGTCTGCGAACCACATTCTATTTAATGATGAGAACTTCAACAAAGGCTGATGCAAACTAGAAAGCAAGAGACAGGAACATCTTTGGAGCCTTCAGTCAAAGCCAACACTAGCAGGAAGTGCTGATATCAAGGCAGACCTCAGAGGGGGCCTTTTCAGTTAATAATTGTCCTTTTACCATGTGATTAGTGCTGCTTGCCCGATTGTGGCAAATTGCTACAGCAAATGTCCTGAAATTGAGTTTCATATTCTATCTACTATTCTGCCTGCCTCTCTGTGTACTCACTAATTCAGGGCCCTACAGTTATCTGGTGAGCATACCTACACAGGCAACTTGGAGGGGGGGAATGAGACGGGTACAAATATAGATTTCTTCTAGTCAGTTGGCCAAGTGCATAATTGTCTTCCAAATTTCCTGGCAAAGAGGTCTGAGTATCTCCAGTGCCTCTTCAGCTTGTATTCTAATGGGTATTCTGTCCATTCCTAGAGCCTCCCCCCCCCCACCCGAATGTATATAGTGATATCTTTCTTTACCACCATTTATTCCTGCTCATAGGCTACCTCTTAAAATGATGGACTGTTGACTAGCTCCTTTTGAATTCAGTGACTGTATTCTTTCCATTGTCTCTTTATGCTTCTGGTATATTTTGCTTATAGAATCTCTCTCAAATGCAATTCAAGGCTGGAATTTTTACTTGACTTATTTCAGTGTCAGATTTACTGAGTGTTAATCTGGGTTGACTAGAGAAACAAATCTAAGGAGACATGTATATGTGTATAAGAAGGAGCCTTATATATGAGAGCATTTAAATATTGAGAAAACATCCCAGCCCTGTCCAGATCATGTCCTGAAGTCTGATATTAGTCCATATGTCTGAAACCATATTCCTCTTCAGACTCATGAAACACATGCAATGACATGGAAAGCCGAAAGATCACTGGCCAGTGGGTGGAAAGTCTTGTAGATCCAGTGGTGGTGTATGATTCTCAGCAATGGTGTGTGTCTCCATGTGGTTCTTCCAGCTCCAGGGCTCTAGCATAGCTCCAGGCGTCTTGTCATCAGGAGTACCAAGCAGAGAGTCTGTATGTATCTGGCCTGCAGTGAGCTATTTATCTCCATAGCAATTCCAAATGAGATCACTAAGCTGTGACCTGATTGATGGGTTAGACTCCCTCCTTCACGAGTTGACAGGAGATTATGTAACTGACACACTGAGTATATTCTTCCCCTTTGGGTTTTCATATTCTAGTCCTTTCAGAGTATGCAATAATATTTGGCTTTGTTTCTCAAGCTGTCCTTTGAAATTTTTTGTTCTGCTCCTAACGCCAATCTTTCTATCATTTGCTTTAGCGCCTGTACCTTTATGAGCAAGTTTCAGAGTCTCTCCAAAGATCCACTTTGATCACTTCTTTCTTGCATTTGTAATCACCTTGTGTGTTCTTCATGAATGATGATCTTCAGTTCCTCCCACATCTCATCAGGCTTTCTATTATTAGTATTTAATGAGTCAAATCTGGTTTTGAAATGTTCCTGAAATTCAGGTGGTATAAACTTGAGACCATATTTTTACTCCTGTGGATTTGTTTTCATTTCCTTCAGTTTTATCCCAATCATATATCTGAGTAATTTATTATCTGTTCCACAGTTGACCTCTGGCCTGGTTTTAGCTGCTGATATTGAGTTTCTTCATCATGTCTTCCACAGATAACATTCCCACAACTAGACCAATAAGTGACACCATTATAAATGGAGAAAAGGTGGAAGTTGTAAAGGATTTTGTCACTATTTGGACCCACAGTAAGTGCTCATGGAAGCAGCAGTCAAGGGATGAAAAGACATATTGAATTAGATAAATCTGCTGCACAAGACATCCTAGAGTACTGAAGAGTAAGGATGTTACTTTGACGACTAAGGTGTGAGTGTCCCAAGTAATGGTCTTCTTTATCATATGCATTTCAAAGTTGGACATTGAATAAGGAAAATAACGAATATCTGCATTGGTACTGTGGTGCTAGAGAAAAATATTAGAAGTCCCATATCGGGCTGAGCCCCGGTGGTGTAGTGGTTGTATGCGGAACTGCGGCCCACTGGGACGGAGGTTCAATTCCAGCAGTGGGGCTGGGCCTCCTACTCCCACCACCGGAGGGCCGTGATGCCCCCCCAAGAAAAAAAAAAAAAGTCCCATAGCCTGCTAAAAGGACAAGTCATCTGTATTGGAAGAAGTAAGGCCAGAGTATTCCCAAAGGACATGGATGGTGGCACTTCATTTACATACATGAGACATAGTCTCAGGAGAGACCAGTCCCTGGGGAAGGAAATCATCTTTGGTAAAGTGGATGGGGTGGTAAAAAAGCAGGAGACCAAGCATAAATTAGATTGGACAGTGGTTGTCACAATGGGGTCGGGCATAGGACAGTTGTGAGGATGGCACAGGACAGTGCAGTGTTTGCTTCTGTTGCCGTAAGGTCACTATGGGTTGCAGCAAACCCCATGGCACCCACAACTACATCTAGATGTCCTTGATGGCTCATTTGCCAATTTTGTCAATTGCCCCTATTCATTTCAATTACCATCAGTGATAGTACATGCAAATGAAATTTTGTTAAAAAAACATCCCACAGCCATTTCAGCAGTACATTAACAGGTAACTTTGAGAGGTACAGGGCCAACTCAGAAAAATGCTATAGAATGAGGAATATCATTGCTGCTATTAGACAGATAGTGGCTAAAAACAAAGAATACCAGACACACGTTGACTTATGTTTGATCACCCTTGCAAAACCATTCAACTCTATGGATCATGACAAACTCTGGAAAGCCTTGAGAACATGGGAATTCAAGAAGATTGATGTGCTCCTATGACTGCACCTAAAGGGGAAGGCCCTTCCCAAGATGGATCGACACAAAGCTATATGTTTATTGTTTTACAAAACAACTTTATCACCTTCAAAGTACTCTCCACTACACTTATTACATTTGTCAAATCTGTGATTCCGTTCTTAAAAGCATTTTTCAAACTGTTTAAACATTTTTCATGTGTTAAATGGCTGATTGCATTTCCCCATTTTTATTCTTCATCTTTCTATGTCATCAAATTTCTGGGCTTTCATGTCCCTCTGCATTTGTGGAAACAAAAATGCTGTAAGGATCAAGGTCAGGTGAGTAAGGTACTTGGGGCAAGAGAGGCATGCTGTTTTGGTTTGTTGGTGTTGTTGTTGTTACTGTTGTTTTGTCCCAAACCTATGACTGAGATGGCCATGACCTGGTGCACTGTTGTGATGGTGAAACCACAAATCAGGTTTTTGTTTGTCACACATTCTTATACTATCTTTTCAGAATCTTTAAGTAGAAAGTTTGCTTAACAGTCTAACCTGGTGGAACGAATTCCACATGGACCATGAGTGTACATTTCCTTCTGTTCTGGAAGTTGACATGGAAGTCCAGAATAAAATTTAGCACCAATTGCTGTACATTTGAGTTTTTCCCATAGTACTGTCCTTGAAAATTGTGCTCAATATCACAATGTTTTCTGTGACATTTTTTCCAAGCAGGAAACAAAATTTCACAGCCATGTACTGTTCTCTTAAATCAGCCATCACAACAAATGAGGTTCGAGTGAAAGTGCTTTAATGAAAAAATTTCCTGTGACCAGAGAGAACCTTTTTAGGTTTCGCCACTATGTGCGCTAACTCGGAATATGCTACTCAAGGCTTGCCTAGAGGGGAAAATGCATACTATGAAAGCTCCACCCAGCAGAGCTTTTTTTCTGTTTTTTTTTGAGGGGGAGGGGGGAGCTGGCAGGGGGTAATCCCTTCATATAGGCTATTGGCCCAGTTGTGAAGAGTTTGGTCCTCTCTGTATTGAGTTGTAAGCCACTCTGAAGGCTGCAATCTTCTATTTTCATTAGCAAATGCCACGCATCCTCTTCCCTTTCAGCAAGTAAAGTAGTGTCACCTACACATTGCAGGGTGTTAGTGAGCCTGCCTCCAAAGCGATGCCACTTTCTTCTTCATACAGCCCACCTTCTCACATTTTTTGTCACTATATAAAATGAATAATATCATGAAAGAATACAACCCTGATACACAATTTTCTAATTTTAAATGTGCGATAGCTCCTTGCTGTGTTTGAAAAACTGTGTCTTGGACTATGAAGAGGATCTACACAATAACAATTGGGTATTCTGAAATTCCTATTCTCAAAGTTATTCATAGTTTGGTTGCACACCATCAGATGCTTTTCTATAATCAATAAAAAGAAGTAGGGCTGAGCCCTGGTGGCGTAGTGGTTGTGCGCGGAACTGCGGCCCACTGGGACGGAGGTTCAATTCCAGCAGTGGGGCTGGGCCTCCTACTCCCACCACCAGACAGCAGTGATGCCCTCCCAAAAAATAAATAAAATAAATAAAAAGAAGTTAATATTTTTCTAATATTCTGTTCTTTCATCCAAGAGCTATCATATACTAGCACTAATAGCTCCTGTGAAATCCACTGGATTTTGGCAGTTCCTGTTGATGTACCATTGCAATCTTTTTTGAATTATCCTCAGCAAGATTTTACTGTATATGATATTGCACATATGACATTGCACCTACTTACTTAGTTTGATTAGAAAATAATTTCTATCTTAAACATTTTGCTCTTTTAAAAACTACTTAGAGAGTATGTATTAATAACAGCAATCTGTAAAGATAGATAAATATAGGGAGCAGCGAGCTTATGTTACCGGGCAAAACAGTTCCAAAAAGGACAAGAATAATTGCACAATTTGAAAGATATAAGCAATAGCACTGAATTGTACTTACAGATATTGTTTAATTAATAAACGTTCTGCTGTTTCTATTAATAAAAATAAATAAAAGTTGGTGATGGCCCTTGTGTTTCAGCACAGAAATGTGGACTGGGGGAAACGTCCTCTTCTTTCATGTGCTCTTTGCGCTTGCCCTCCTGTTCTCTCTAGCCTCCCTTGATAGTCATTTTCCCCGTGCAAGCATTAATTCCAGTTATGGATTCACCCAGCCTTTTTTAATATACCTAAAAACATACAAAAACAAAGAAACAGAAAGCTAACAACCATAGCAAAATAAAATAGAGAAAAACCTCATTTAAAAAGAAAGTACATAAAATTAAAAGCAAGAAGAACTTCAAAATGAATCAAAGGGGATTTCAAATGATACATTTTTAAATTTTAACTGCATCTGCCATATCTATCTTTCAATTCACCCTACAGGATAGCAAGTCTATTCACATCTTTGATCTATGTTCAGAGGAGATTCAACAGAGGCTTAATTCATATGTTTTTCTTCTTTTTGTTTAACTGAAACAATTTTGAATAGTTCAAAAGGAGGATCAAATAAAATGCTATATTTTAGCCTAACAATCTGTACTATAATCACATCTGCAATGCTCTCTCTCTCTCTCTGATAGCATGGCTATTCACATCCCTTGGCTATGGTCAGAGGCTCTTCCTGGCAAATGGATGTTGGGTTTCCATTGTCCTCCACAGCCTGCTGCAAATCAATTTTACACAATTTAAGCTCTGACACAATTTCCTCTTTGGGATTTAGATTATATTATTTATAATCCTTGGGTGACTGACACAAACTGGTGTTCTTCTTACTTTTGATTCAGTTGATGTCCAGAATATTTTCTTAATAAGGCAGACACTGACAACATATAACCTATTAAAGAGATCGAGCTAAGAAGTAGATCTAAAATGTTTGTTTTTAATTTAATGATACTTTGTTGGGGTTTTTTTTGTAATGAAAGTATACCTAGCAATTAAATTACACATTGAATATTTTATTTTAAAATGTCAGTGTAATTGCTCACAATTTTTGCAATGTGTCAGCATTCTCTATATTTCCATGCCCTGTTCTTCTTTATATATCCCAGCCCAGTCTAACTTAAAAGACCTTAAGTCCATTGTTAGTCTTTAAATCCCTCTTTAGACTTACATACCTGCAAACTGGTGATACATAGAAGTGAAGCAGATAGCAGAAAGATCAGTGGATGCCCTCTTAGACTGAGTCATGCCATAGGCTCAGGTCCCTTGCAGCTCTTTAAACTTCAAATCAGTTAACCCTTTGTTTTCTCTAGTCCAGTCCCCACAGATCAGATCTAAGAGTGTCAGTGGACAGACTCAACATTATCTTCAATGCTATATTTTCCTCACTTCCACTCAACAAGTGGATCCAGGTGGCTGTCTAGCTAACTTTTCAGGCTGTCCATAAGATCGCTTTAACATTCAGTCCTGGAGGAGAAAGTTCCTTCATGGGTCTTTATCCTTCCATTCTAAGCACAAGCTACTTAATTATGATTCAAAAATTCAGTGTCACTTTTTTCCCTCCTCCTACCTTCCAGTCTCTTAAGAGCTCTTTTCAACGTCATTTCAAAGACAAATGCCCTGGGATTTGAAGCACTAGGTGGGCCTTACATTTTGTAAGCCCTCGCTAAAATTGAAAAAAAAACAAAACGATTTCCTCACAGGAAATTTATAATGTCTCATGAAAGGCACTGGTCTTATAAATTCTCTCTAATCACACTTCCTAATAATAATTTCTATCATAAATTATATCAATAACAGTAGGTAGAATAAGTCAATCTAATCCTAGTACCGCCATATTCCAAACACAGTTCTCAAGACAGTCAAATTAATTCTGTCTTACTTAAACGGTCCTATTGGTATGCAACATGGCCATAGGACTCTGGCAAGATCAATCCAGTGTCAGGCCACCTGCCAGACTTTTTGAATAAGCAGCATGATTTTTGCCTGAGAAAAGTTTGAGAAAAGTATTCACTCCCTGTGCTGCAATTTAGCAACCATTACATTCATTTTCTCCATTTCATGTAGAAATAACCAAAGACAGTTTCTAAGAATAAAGTTTCATTTTCCATACCCTTTCTAGAAACCAATCAAGTAAATCTTATGGCTATCTCGGGTTTCCTCTGGTTATACAAAAGAGGAAAACCAAGTCCATCCAACTGCCATTAGGCTTGCCATAAGGCAGAGGTCAAATAAGGATCCACTCTTCATCTTCATTATTAATTTATTTAGCATCCCACTCAATCCAGACCAGAATATGTTAGGCTAGCTTGTCTAGAAAAGAATCCACTGACACTCATCTGTGTATAATGAAAAGCTTTAAACCAAGATCTAGTATATCAATAAGACACCCTTGTCCAGTTAAACTCAACTCTGCATATCCAATGTTAGTCCATAAGTCTCTCTTCAGACTCAGATAACTGTAGGTGGTGACACAGAAACTTTTCTGTCAGTAATATTTATCATTTCCTGTGTGCATGCATCTTTTATGCCCCTGGTTCAGCTTGTTCCTAAGAATTGTAGGGATTTTGTTTTCCCATTTACTTTTCAGAGTCCTCTTTGTTCCCGTAGAGCAGTGGTCAGCAAACTGCTCATGTGCCACATGCAGCTCTTTCAGTGGGAACATGCAGCTCTGAAGTAACACTGAAAACAGTTGAAGGTTGTTATTTCAGATCACGGTGATTTCATTTGTTTGGAAAAATGTATTTAAGACTCTTGAGTCATTCTAAAGTTGCTAGGAGGGATAGAATTGGCTCTTCAGTCTCAAGAGTTTGCTAACCCCTGAGGCAGAGGAATCTAAATTATTTTCATATATTGGCAAGTAGGTGCAGTTGTATGAATCCAAGGTGAGTGAAAACATGCAGAACCCTGACAGTTCACATCAGACCAGGCAGCCCATATGGGGCCATGGAGGCAGGCAGAACTCCAACAAGCAGGAATGCAGACAAACAGAGAGAGAAGAGGTTCTCTGCTTATAATGAAGGCAACACTCCCAATGAGATAAAATCAGCTGTGACCTGTTTCATAGGTTGGACTCTAACTCTACAGTTCCATAAAGACTCAAGCTGACAAAAAATTATCTACCACAGAATAATTGTTTATATGAGATCATTATTGCCAAGTTTCTCTTCAATCAGTCACGTATTTTTCTTTTTCTCAATAAGTTATCTATGGGCTGAGCCCTGGTGACATAGTGGTTGTGTGTGGGACTGCTACCCACTGGGTTGGCAGTTCAGATCCAGCAGCAGCTCTCCAGGAGCAAGGCTGGACCTCCTACTTCCAATAGAGGGCAGTGATGCTCCCCCCCCCACAAATAAGTTATTTATGCCAGTAATTATTTTCCCTACTTTGACTCTAGGTTAACTTTCAGAAAATTTATGATTTTAGTGTAACATTTAGTTCTTTGATCTATTTTCAGTTAGGCTTTAGGCATAGATGAGACATGGATCTTAATTCATTTTTCTACATATGGACATTGAGATTTCTTCACCATTAAATGGTCTTTTGGGCTGAACCCTGGTGGCATTGAGGTTGAGTGTGGAATTGTCACCCACGGGCTTGACAGTTCAAATCCAGCGGTGATTCTCCAGGACCAAGGCTGGGCAGCTCCCACAACCGCCATAGGGCAATGATGGCTCCCCCCAAAAAATACTTTAAAAAATGTTTTTTAACCCTTTGCTGAATATTGCTTTTTCAAAGATTAATGAATTTGTTTCTAGATTTTCTATCCTGTTCCACTGAGCTATGTGGCTATCAATGAACTAGGCTGTTATTATTAGTTTGACTGCATTGTAAGATTTGAGATCAACAAGTATGACCCTTCCAACACTGTTGTTCCTCAATATAATTTTGGATATGTTACCTCTTTTTCCTTTAAATGTAGAGAATAATTTTCCAATTGCATTAACAATGCTGTAATTTGGATCAAATTAACATTAAATTTATAGATTACGTTTCCTATATTAACATTTTCACAATGTTAAAGTTTCCAATCCATGAAGATGGGTGTTTTC
>PVJH01019379.1:0-21888 GCA_004026705.1 Nesogale talazaci
AGCATGAGGTCCACCGCTTCAGCACAGAGCCAAGAACTGCCCGGGAACTCTGTCACAAATCTCGGCCTCAACCTGTGTGATAGCTGAAAGGGTCTCCTAGAGGGAATCATGTCCCCTGAGAGTGGTCAACGTGGCTAGGTGGTGACTCTTCATGGCTGACAGTGACATCAAGATGGGGAATTGAAATTTAGTGGTTGTGCAAGTGGGGGAACAACTGTATTTTATAGGGGTCCATCTTGGTGTGGGTTAAACATCTTTGTCTTCTCGGGAAAAAGCAAGCAGCTCCCATCGTGCCAAGAAAGGACAACGCCATGGACAAGGCAGATGACATCCTTGGGAGAGTTTACGTTGCCAGCTTTGGGGAGCGGAAGACGTTAACGAGATTGCTTCCAAGATGCTTAATAATGAACTGGATTTGGACAATGTTTTCCGAGAGGTTAGCATTGGTCCATGATGATGTCAGTCTGCTAAAAGATCATCAGTAAACCAAAGAGTTAGCTCTCTGCCGGTCCAGAAGTCCGCCTGTCCTCAAAAGATGCTAATCGACTATGGAGAAAGAAAATCCATTCAACAGGGAAATAAATTATTGGTGAATGTGATCACCTTTAAAAAAAAAAAAAAGATGAGGGTTGATGGGGATGTAAAGACGTAATCATCCTCCACTTGTGATGTTTGTCAATTGACTTCTGGGCCTCAATGAGGCAGGTTGGGTGATGATAGGGAGGACGTGACTGGGTCATGGTGGCCTAGGATAGGACAGAGACACCGCTTCTCAACAGAGTCCGGATGGGATGCACCCCCGTGAATCTTACAAGAGATGAAGGGACCGAAAAATGAGAACAGGGAACCGAGTACATCCTTTGTCCTAGCGGATCTTAAGCCTTTCACAGGGGTCGCCCGATTCATAACAGTAGCAAAATGATAGCTGTGACCCAGCCACGAAAATAATTTTATGGTGGGGGGGGTGCGCGCCAGGAGGAGGCAGTCACCACAATATGAGGAACTGGATGAAAGGGTCTTGCCATGAGGAAGGTTGAGAACCGCTGCCTTGGACACTGGGACGCTCCTGAATGCAGGAGTAGGTTGATAGCAAGAAGCAAACACAGCTGAGCCCCGGTGGCGTAGTAGTTGTGCTCGGGACTGCGGCCCACGGGGACGGAGGTTCAATTCCAGCAGTGGGGCTGGGCCTCCTCCTCCCACCACCGGAGAGCAGTGATGCCCCCCTCCCAAAAAAAAAAAAAAAAAAAAGAAGAAGAAGCAAAGACATCTCTCAGGCTCACTGATGTTGAAAGGAGACAAGAGTGGCCCCCAGAGCTGACAGAGAGAAAGCCTACCCAAGCTGGTCCTCTAGCTCCCTGAACCGTGAGAAAATAGGCCTGTGCTCGCTCCGCTCATCCTATCCAGGGCACGGGGCGGGTTGCCAAGGAAGCCTAGGGATGTCCCAGGCCAGGAACTCCAGACAGCACTGAGGCAGGGGCAGGAAATGAGTTGTGGCGAAGGACACCGTGGACACGCAGGGGTGCAGGGGGAGACATCTTTGCTGCGTTCCCAGGGGCCGCAGCCCCAGCCCCGCCCACGCCTTCCAGTTTCCAAAGGAAGACAAAAAAATGTTAGGTTGTCATCCGATACAAATTGTGTGCACCACGTTCGCTTTGTGGGACAGAGAACGATTGCCACCCCAGTGCATGGTGTGTGCACATTACTCACAAACATCTGGGCCCATCCTCAGCACAACTGTGTCCGCATTTTCCCAGAACTCTCCCCAAGTCCCCTTCTTTCCCCGTCCCACCAGCGCAGCTGCTTACGAATAAACTATGGTCAGGACCTTGGTGTGTTGTCGGCCTGCTTCTGCACCCAACACAGTGGGCGAGCCTGGGTGCACACACGGAGGGCCAGGCCAAACGGGTGTGGGGAACACAGGCCGCCCCTCCCAGGCCTGCCCCAGCTCCAGCTCGGTCACCAGGCAGGTTAAGGGCATGACCCTTTACTCTGGGGCTGGGGAGGGGAAGATAAGGGCGGGGGCCCATTGAAATGGCACCGAAGTCAACCCGGCAGTCATTGTCATCGTGACCCCCACCCCACACCTGTGTCTACACGGCCCGGCCCAGGCTCTCAGGTGCTCTCCCTGGAAAATGTTTCCTAGAAAGCAGGCTCAGGAAGTGCTTTAATGGAAATGAGATTCGCCTCCCTGATAGGCATGGCTATGCAGGCGGGTCTGCAGGACATTACCCTGAGGCAGCAGGGCTGGCCCTACCAGGCTGCACTCAGGGCTCGGTCCCCCACAGGCACACTTTGCAGGCTGTGTGACCTCGGAGCCAGGGTGTAACCTCTCTGTGCCTCAACTGTCTCAGGAAGATGGGCATCACAGGAGTCCTTCTTTTTTTCTTTTTTAAGAGTCCTTTCACAAGGTTTGCTTTGTCTTGGTAATGAATCAAGTTCACAGGCCTGAAAACAGCTACAACCTTCAAGCAGGGTCTGGTAGGCAGTAAGCCCTCAGAGGCGGCTGCTGGATTTTGTTTTGTACTCTCTGCAGACGCTTCAGAGAAAATGTTTTCTACATTCTTCTGTGTGTGTTGATAAATGAAGGCAAGACAGGAGGAACCTTTCGAGCTCAGAACAAGAAGCAGGGAGACTCCTCAGTACCCAGGATGGCTACTTCGTCCCCGTGAGTAGGCTTAGCTGGCTGCCTGGCACCCTCACCCTCACCTTGGCCCCACAACCAAGACTTGCGCAGCCTAGAAGGGAACCAGTGACGTCATTCTCGCAACGTCCCTGAACTCCAGGGCCTGCAGCGGAGCAGCCAGGAGGAAACTCTATCTCCCTGTGGTTCAGAACAGCTGTGGGCAACTCTACACCCCTCTGTCAAGGAAGGGACCCCTCTCCCCCGTCCGTGAGAAGCTGCCTTTAGGAGAGGTTTCACCCCGTCGCTCAGTGGGTCCCTAGCCAGGACAAACGACTTCCAGCAATCCTGGAAGTCTGGTATGCACTACTTCACCGCTGAGGAATCTCCCTTCCCACTGCCCACTCCCCGCCCCCAAACCAACCCTTCAGGAGGCACCACAGAGGCGCAGAGGGCACCAGAAACCCTGTGGGCTGCCACACACTGGCCACGAGCAGTAGCAAGATCCTCCAACTGTCTCAGGGTGAATCCACTAGGGAGCTCCACAGAGACTTAGCGCCCACTGAATATTCTCGGAAGTCACGAACGAGTGGGAGTGAACAGCTTTGTCCCTCCGGCAGGGTGTTTGGAAGATTACACAGCTCCCTGGGCCAGACCAGGGAGGAGCAGCCTGGCCCTCGGGAACCTGCCTGGGCACATCCTTGATGGCATCTGGGGCACTGGGGTCTCATTTGGCTTTCTGCCTTGGTCAGAGGGCTGGACCCTCGCTGGCACGTTTTTCCAATCTGCAGTCAGGTACACATCCCAGTCAGTCCCTTCCTCCAGACTCGGGTCCTCTTGCCGGAGACGGGGAGGGACTGATCCACTGACTGTTGGGTCCTGCAAAGGCTTCCTTTGCTCTGTGACCCACTCAGACACCATGATGACCTCCTCCCAAGGGCCTCTCTCACCAAGATGACTGGTCTCGGGCTTGGTCCTACTTCTGACTTAAAAATTAAATTTGAGAGACTGAGGCCCGGTGGCTAAGTGGTTGAGTGCGGGCTTGGCGGTTCAAATCCAGCAGCGGCTCTCAGGAGCAGAGCTGAGTAGCTGAGTAGCTCCCACGACCACAGTGATGCTCACAAAAAAAAATTACATTTGAAATCAGGGTCTGCTCCTTTTCCCAAGCCCCCCCCCCCAAACAAACATCTGCTGTCTGCATGCCCAGAAAGACACAGAAGGAGCCCCCAGTTTCCCACAGCTCCAATCGAGAGCCACGTTCCAGGGGAGCCGGACCCCTAAATAGCCCTGTTCCTCTACACCAGCGGCTCCCCACCTTCCTCCTGCCGCAACCCTTTCAGACAGTGCCTGGGGTCGTGGTGACGCCCCACCCACATTATTGTCCTTGCTCCTTCATCATCGTCATTTTGCTACTGTCAGGAATCGGGCGACCCCAGGGAAAGGGTATCCGTGTCTGCAGGTTGGGAACTGCTGATCTAAGCCCACGTTGTAAGCAGCAGCGTCCAAGTCCTGAGGGGGTGCTGTTGGGGTGACCTCCCTGACTCCAAGCACTGGGCCTCCCTTCTCGTTCTACTGGAGAGGGAGGATGACCTTGGAGCTTCTGGGCACGCGCTCACTCTGATGATTCGGCAAGATGGCCAGCCCGGCCCAGCCCTCGCCGTAGCCACTGCCCCCTCCTCTGCTCTTGCTGGGCTCTTGGGCCAATCTCCATCCCCCGCCTCCTATTCCCTGCCAATCTGACAGCGCCTGGCTGATGGCCGACCGAGACACCGCTGGCCTCCGCTGGGACGGACCTTGAAGCCACCCTGCTACCTGGAGGCCTTACACGCCAGGCTAGCAACTGCAAAGTCAGACATTCAAAACTAGCTGCACCGAGGAAGAAAGGGGAGGCTTCTCACGCCCATGGAGAGTAGTTCCCATCTGGGGAAGCTCTTGGGGACAGCTCTCCCCTGCCCAAGAGGACCACCAGGAGGCAGGGAGCCCATCCAGGGCAGGGAGCTTGCTTAGAAAGACCCTTCGCTGGAGGGCATCTCCCTGGCCCACAGGCTCGCTCCCTGCCGGCACCCAGTACTACTTATTCAGATGGAGGAAAGGTGCATGTCAGAAAGGTTTCCCTCTGAAGGTCTCCCAAGCCAAGGAGGAAGCAGAGTTTCCCACCAAATTCCTGATACCGACCCAACTCCTGCCGGGATCTCCAGAAGCGAGTCTGCAGATGACTTTTGGAATCCTGGCTTGGCTTTGCAAAACAGCCGGCAAAACATTAACACAGAGAGCCAGATTTCAGATTCTGATGTTGCTTAAAATGATCCCCACCTGACTGTGTCTCTCCCCCACGGGGGCATGCAGGGGTCTAATTTTAGCATCCCTGTGTTAAACAGCCACTCTTCCAACAGCTCTCTCCAACAGCATGGCGGGGCTTTGAGAGGGGGGTTGGCACATAACTTGCACCAGAGATGCAAGATTCTATGAGCCACTCATCCCCCACCTGGCTGTTTTCAGGCAGGCAGGGGGCTCCACTGGCAAGGGCAGCGGCAAGGAGCGGGAATGCTGGAATAATGCCTTGTGCTGTGTGCATGGGGAGGGGAGAGGGGCTGGGAGGGGGGCTCCCCCGCCTGTCAAAATAGCATCACTTATAATTTCCCTTGCAGCTTCAGGGGGAAGGGGACCGGCGGGAAGTCCCCAGCAAACGATGACATTTCCTGGCAAGCCGGGGAAATGTTTCTGAACTGATCCCTGAAGGCTTCATCATTTTGAAAAGCAGTCTGCACAGCGGTTTTAATGTCCTTCAGAAAATGCAACTGAGAGGGAAAAGGAGCAGCTGTCTTGCACCCGGTCCTTGAGCCCATGCAACGGTGACTTCACCCAGAGGCCCTTGGGGCAAGGCTCCCCTTAACCAACTGCACCAACACCACACAACCCCGGGAAGGACTCCAGACTGCGGATGAATGGAGAGGAGGGAAGCGCCCTGTGGCGCAGTGGCTGGGCTGCCATCTGTAGGGGGGCAGGATAAAGACGGGGGCTCTCCACTCCCTCAGGGGAAGGGTCGCTCTGAGCTGGCTGGGGCTCGGGGGCAATGGGTCTGGAGATACAAAATCACAGCCCTGCCCTGTGGCCCTTCGGTGCAGTGACAGGCTCAAAGGTTTCTGGGAAAACGAGCTCGCGATACCCACCTGTCGTGTTGTCCAAAGAAACGGGCATCCACCTGCCCATCTTTGTCCCGCAGAGCTTTGGCAGGCCAGAACGGAAAGCCCTTTAGTTTCGCCCAGACCAAAGGATGTGGATTGCTCTAGGAAAAGAAAAACAAAATCCAGGGTTGGGATGCATTTCACAAAAAAAGACACCCGAGCCCAGTGCAGGAGGTGAGCCTGACACAGGCAGGGCAAGGGCCGGTCACAAAGGCGGAGAGCATCGCATCAACAGGCTCTGTTCTGAGGGGTAGGCCTCATCAGCCTGGGTGCCAACAGTGAGGTCAGGAAGGACAGAGCTCAACTCCTGTCTCTGCCTGTCACGATGATCTGGGTGGCCACAGGGCCCACCTTTCTATACGCCATGGCCCAGCTGTGCCTAATGCCCACAGTAATGGAGGCTTCAATGTGCCCTGTGCCAAGCCTATCACTGCGGCCAGCACCAGCTGCCTTGCTGTTTCCGCGGAGACCCTGATGGTACAGGTAACGCACCCCAATGTGTGAGGGTCCCAGTGCAGCCCAAAGCCTCAGGAGACTGAAGAACGAACTTCCCTACCCCATTCCACCCCCCAAAAAAAACTACTGAATCGTCCTGCAGAGCACAGCTCTGACACTCGGAGGAGGACCGGCCCACCAGAATCAGCAGGAAGCCCACAGCAACTGGCCTGGCACTTTTGACCGAAGGCAACTCAGAGTACCTCCTGTTCCTGGCATTCACCTCCATAGAGGGAGATGGAAGCTGCACTCTGAGTAATCCACCCGCTTTCTCTCATCAAAGCACCAGTCAGTTCGGGAAACACAGAGCCTTGGAAACCAAACTCGGATGACTCCCTGGTTCCCAAGAAGCAGAGCTAATGCGGGGAGGCCTTCCCAACTCTCAAACAGAGAGCGAGGCCAGGATGCCAACAGCTCGCTCGCGGCTTTGGGGCAACGTGCTGCCTCCCACATCTCTGGCCGAGGTCCCTCTTAGGGGAGTCAGCCCAGACAAACCTCTGCCATATGTGCATACACCTGGAGCCTCAGAGGTGGAGCTGACCTGAATGACTTGAATTCAATCTTATTTTATTAGAGAAGGGGGGCGGGGATAGTTCCAAACACTTCCTCAAGCTTCCAAACACCCATCGAGACCTGGCGACGGGGGCCAGGGGGCAGAGCTGTGTCCAGGGCAGGCGGTGTCGGAGGATGGACTGAGGCAGAGAGTGGACTTACACAAGGCTCGCAAAACCAGTTATCTCGTTTTTGGCAAGCAGCGAGGTAACATTCGGGGCAGACTTCGATTTCGTTCATCTGGAAAGCAGAAAGGGCATGAGAAGGCGTCATCCTGGGGCCCTCGACGCATGCGCGCTCGTGTGGACGGATCCAGTCAGCGACGCAAAGTTCTTAGGAAAAGAAGGAGCCCGCTCCTCCTGCCAGCCGCCACCGCGTGTCCGGCCGAGTCCAAGCTGCCATCGCTTCTCCCAGGGCCAGTGTAACAGGTGACCTTCCACCGGGGCACCCAGCTTCCACTCTGGCTTCCCAGGGTGGCTCCCACCCCCACCCAGGGCCACAGTCGTCTTTCACACGCACACATCATCTGATGCCGCTGCACACTTGGTTATGACCTCAACCTTCATGCTAGTGGCCCTCTCCTGGGACAGTACTGGTCCACCTGCCACTCTCACCTCACAGGTCATCTGGCCACCATTTCTAGTTATCACACTGAGGATGGGGGTGCGGGGCGGGGGGGTTGGCATCACATGCATACAGGCCCAGAGTGCTGCAAAATAGGCGCCCAAGCACAGATTTGTCCAAAATACCCAGAGTGCCGAGGGTGGAGAAACCCTGCCTTAACAACAAACTCTGCAATACGGAGCAGAGTCTTCAGAGTATAAATCTGGTCACCTCTGAAACGAGGTGTCCACCCCATTGGCCTTCATTTGCCAGTTTCTCTCTCTCTCACACACACACACACACACACACACACACACATATAAAAACATACAGACGGACGGACACACACACACACACACACACACTGTTGAAAAGAGTTCATGACAATCATGTCTCCACACGGTCTCCCTTTGTGGCAGTCATGCACTCGTGTGTCAACTTCATGATTGGGAGTCTAGGGGTGGAGTCTAGCCTGAGGCCGCTGTGTGGGCATGGCTTTCTCCTGAGAATTCTAGAAACTCTTGCAGTAGAGAAGACTTGACTCGGTCTCTACTGACAAGATGAGATGACAGCATGCTGATCGATCCTGATTCCTGGAGACTGGAGGAGAAGCCACATGGGCTTGTCCTGATGGATCCAGGCATCTGGGGGTGGAGAAGCCACAGAGAGACCCCTGGCAGCGCTGAAATGCTTCTACTGCCAATGGATACTGCTGATGGACCCTGAGTCCTAGAAACGAGGAGCCATGGGGAGACCCTTGCCAATGCCAGGATGCTCCTACCCAAGCTGGATACACAAGACTCTGCACCCACCGGCCTGTGATTGTCCTGGTGTCATTGCACATGCTTCATGAGTCGGAAGGAGACTGGTATCGGACATATGGGCTAATATTGGATTTATGACCTTGGCCTAGACTGGGCTGGGATGCTTTCTCAATGTCTCATTCCTCTTGTATAAAAGCCTTTCCCTTGTATTCATGTGCGTGTTTATGAATTTGTTTCTCTAGTCTACCCGGACGGACACACCAGCCACTCCCAGGGATAAATGGAGCTGTCTACTCTCAAAATGCTCTGGCCTCAGAAATTCACAGGGGGGCCCATGAGCCAGGACCTACGCGATGGCAGTGAGTTTGCTCTTGGGGCTCCTAAGGGGAGGCAGATTGCCGCTTATGCCAGCAGGATCCCCAGTCCCCCACAGCGGCCCATTGGGCCATTCCTGGAACAGAACCTTCAGGCAGGCCAGCCCATTGCTCTTGGCCACATTCCAAAGAGACAGCGGCTCAGAGGGAAGCACCTACCTCATGTTCACAGATTTTGATGACTACTTTCGCTATTTGCGTCAGTTTGTGATTTCCTGGGGAAAGGGGAAAACAGGATTAGTTCAAAGGGAGACACAGCAGCACCCCTGGGACCTGCGCTCCCAAACCACGTCTCACCTCGGCGACTCCGGGGTCAACGCTACCAAGGCTAAAAGCTGAAAGGGACAGGCTCTCAATACCAGCCCGGACATTTTTGTAGGACATCTCCCGAACGCCAGGCGAGCATTCCCTGGTGCTGCGGTGACGTCCCTCTGAGGAGAAATCCTCTGTGCGGGTCCCCCGTTATGACCCAGTACTTTCACATGCTCTGGTTTGAAAAAGCGTTCCTACCCTAAAGGAGTCATTGTCCCACCGGGGAGTCCCACGGAGTGTTTCCAAAGGAGGGAAGGGCTGAAACGAGCAGCTTTCAGGCTCACACGCTTCCACATCCAGTTTCTGGGCAAGGCCACGGGAAGTCACATTCGGCAATCGGCTGGGGTTTCCCCATTGGAGGCCTGAGTGAGCCGGGGCTGAAAGGAGCCCCTGTTTCGGGAGACCACTCTTCAGTTCAGGAGTGGAGGCGCGGAGCTGGCTGTACCTTGGGGCTAACGTAGTCAACAAGAGGGCTGCTTTGGGCTGAGCCCCGGTGGGGCAGTGGTTGTGTGCAGGACTGCAGCCCACAGGGTTGGCGGTTCAAATCCAGCAGCAGCTCTCTAGGAGCAAGACTGGGCCTCCTACTCCCACCAGAGGGCAGTGATGCCCACAAGAAGAAAAAAAAAAGAGGGCTGCTTTGCCTTGGGTGGAATTCTCAGAAAGTGGAAACTGGCTAACCATTTCTGGCTGTCTTAGAAAGTGAGAGTCTGTCCTCACAGAGCCCACGCTCTGGTGAAGGATCCACACCAGGAAAAACCCCGCCCTTCAATAGATGGGGTCTGGGCTGTCCTGGCTGAGACAACAGAAAGAAAAGGGTGTTCTAATCCAAAGACAGACGTCCAGCAGAGAAACGGGGTGGGTTGAGACCCTTAGGGTCTAACTGGACAGAGGGAGATGGGGTCAGGAGGAAAAAGGGACACGCCCCCCATTTTCGTCCCAAACACTTAGTCCTCAAGTTATCCAAAATGTGTGAAAGGCTCTCTTGGCAACCCCAATAATAAAACCTAAAGCCATCCCTGACGGGGTTTGATGAGCCATTTGAACTGTCAAATACCACACGGCTGATGATCTGAAAAGTAAATCCCAATCTAATACTTTTTAAAATTGCTATCGAAATGTAAACATCACAATCAATCCAGTTTTTTAAATGGGCACCAAAAATGTGAACAGACACTACCCGGAAGAATGAGTTAATAAGACGTGAAGTCACTCGGATCCCTCTGGTTTATGATCTTTTCCTTGTGACTCTTAACCTTGATGCCGTTAATCAAGATATCCTGGATAAGCACAGGACTACTAACCAACAACATCGGCGGTTCAAGACCACCAGAGCTCCTCAGGAGAAAAAACGAGGCTGTCTGTGCCCAGAAAGATCTGCAGCTCCGAAGCACTGTCTAGGCTCACAGGGAGTGGGTTTAAGGCAGGCTGAGTGGGAGTCACATTCATAGCGTTAGGTGGTCTCCCGAGTCCATATCGTTGGAGTTATGAAAGTGATGACACGTGGGAGCAGACAGAAGGACAGCAGGGAGCAGAAAGCATCCTTTCAACCTGGGGTCTGTATCCTGAGATCTCCAAGGAACGTGTGCACCCATATGCATCGGAAGGAGAGCAGACCTTCCCCCAGAGCTCCCTCAAAGTGCCACCCCGGAGCCGACACCCAGACATCAGACTTGTGGCTGCTAGGGCTGGGAGAGAATATATGTGTCCGTTAGTGCCATCCCCTGAGGCACGGGCTACGTCAGCCCTAGCAAAGTAGGGCGAGCTCTCCTTCAGAAGCTTTGATCTTAAGAATGGCAGGATAAAGGCTGAGCCCCGGTGGCGTAGTGGCTGTGCGCGGGACTGTGGCTCACTGGGCATGCGGTTCAAATCCAACAGCGGCTCTCCAGGAGCAAGGCTGGGCTTCCTACTCCCACCAGGGGGCAGTGATACCAAAAGAAAAAAGAGAAAGTCAATAATGTGCAGCAGCTACCAGGACAAAGCGCTCTGACGGCAGCTCCACCTCAGTCAGCGCAGAGCCCAGCCCGACTCTGTGCCCACAGTGGTCTCTGCTCGATGGTTCTAGGCCACGGGGCCTGAGGGGTGGAGGAGGTACCCGGCTTGGCAGGAGGCGGGTGCGGCCGGGTAGCGTGCCCGTCGCTCACGCTCTGCCCGGCCCCGGAGCCACTCACCCCCGTTATAAATGATGCAGTTGTGCAAGATCCACTTCGCATCGGCCAGGAAGGCCTCTGTGCAGCCGTACATTTTCTTCTTAGCGTTCTGGGGAGGGAGAACCGGGGAGGACGTCACCGGCACGTCTGCGCAAGTCAATCCCCGCACCGTTGTCCTAGGCGGCATTTGCCAAACGACCCCCCCCCCCCATTTCCTCCTCTCCTCCCAAGGTGTTATGCTGTCGTCCTGAAACGACGCGTGTATCGAATGCTCTCATCACACGGCACTGTCACTTGTCAAGGAGCCGTGGGACCGCTCCACACACGTGTGTCCGGCTTGTCACTGGTGCGGGGGTCCATTAGCCTCGGGAGACCGCCGTGGAAGGTCTGATCCGAGACCCCAGGAGGAGCCTCACCCCAGGTCATGTTCAGGAACTGAGACTCCCAAAGCTATAGGGAGGGGCTTAAAAGCTAAGATCTGGAATCCTCTCGTGTAAATGCCCCCTTTTCTCCCCGCACCATGAATGTGTGTGCGATTAATGTTTGTGGACCCTCGGTGAAGACGGCAGGAAAGACAGCGTCCTGGCACCAATGCTTCGCCACCGGCCTGATATGGGCACAGCAAGCGGTATAACCCAGGGATGCCTGGTCGGAAGCATGACAGGGTAACAAGGATCGTGGCATTTTAGCATATCAGTCTACAAACGGCTCAGCAGCCACCTGTCCACGGCTCATCGGCGAACTCAGATAGCTCATTTACCCATCTTCCCTCCTGCTGCTCCCAGTAGCAACCCCGAGAAAGAGAGGGGGGTCCCCAATCCACCACTCATTCTGAGAAGCTACTGCCACTTCGCGTTAAAGAGCTGGAGGCCCCTATAATAGAAGCATTCAAAGTTAATCCATGGATTCCCACACTCCCATCGTGGTCCGTGGAAGAATCTTAGAAAGGAAAGGTCAAGGAATCAAAGGGAATTCTTGTGTCCAAGTACACATGGCGAGGAAAGCAAACTTGCAGCAAAATCGAAGTTGAGGCAGGCCACAGAGCGTGAGGTGGGGTCCGGAGAGGCACCTGGACCCCCTACTCTGGGCTACAGTGTGAGGCTTTTGGATGAAAGGCCCACCTTTTCCAATGTACAAAGGTCCATGGGGTGAAAGATGTATTCCGCGTAGTCGGGGTGCTGTTCCAATGGAACGGGCTTCTGGAACGCATCTGTCTATAAAAGAAAAGACACACATAGAAACACAGACACGTCACTGCAGAAGACTAAGCTCTCACCGCCAACCTAGAACCTTTCACATGGAGACGGGCATCCGGGCTCTACGGGTGTGCCCGAGGAGTCCAGGCGGGGCAGTGCTTAAAAGGCGTAGCTTCTAAACAAAAGGTTGGCAGTTCAAACCCACCAGCTACTCTGCAGGAGCAGGACGTGGCATCTCTGCTCCTGACAAGAGCTGGTGTCAGGACAAACCAAAATCATCAGCCCAGCGACACCCAACAGCCACGAAGGACGTCACAGAGCATGCTCTTCTGCCCTGGGTCCCCTGGGGCTGTCTGCAATTTGGTTTTGTTTCATTTTCAACTTTCACCCAAGTAGGCAATCAACAGGACGGCCTGACACCGCGGCTGCCACGAGAGACTCAAACATAAAAACACCGTGAGCATGACACAGGACGGGGCAGTACCTCACTCTGTTGTACGAAGGGTGCCCAGGAGTGCCAACCAACTTCATGGCACCACCGCCTCCTCCACCTCCACTACCTTCACCTCCACCACCTCCGGAACATTCCAATGCGCTTTTGAATCAAGAGAGCGATAAGCACCGCACACTCCTGGCCACCACACTGACTGAATAAGGCTTGCGCTGATGCTCCACCAGCCTGTGTTCAGAATTGACTGTTCCCGAGTGCTCACAAGAGGAGCCCTGGTGGCACCATGGTTAAGTGCTCAGCTGCCCACATCCACTCTGCTCGAGGAAGGTGTGCCAGCCTGTGTCTGGAAAGACTGCAAGTGGGATGGGACGGTTCTACTCTGTGTCAGAGGGTCGCTGGGGATTGGAAATGACTTTTTTTTTCCCCCTGAATGCCAACAGAGATTTTATAGACAGGGGAACATTTAGACAGTGAATGGGATCTGTCCCCTTCCTTCCTATTTCTAAGCAAGGTCTGTGTGGCAGTCTGTCAGCACAATCATTGGTCCTCCTGATTGACCTCACTTTCTTACACCCGACCTGAATCAGCTCAAATCACGAGGCCCATTGAGGAACAGGGGAATTTACTTGATGAGGAATGTATAAGGTCGGTGAAGTGCCAGATAAGACTCAAGCGAGTGGGCTGCCCATCCAGCAGTGGCCAGCTGAGGCCTCTTTTTCACCCCAATGAAAGCTGGGCCACAGCTTTCTGCTCAATGTTATACCCAACAATTAAGAGTAATGCCTTCTTCAATCTTTATCTTGGGGTTGGTGGGTCTTCATGCATCGATGCTTCTGGCTAGCTGCCTTAAGGGGAACATCACTGAAGTTACAAGTCAGGAATTGACCCTTTGTCCTTCGGCAGAGAACTGCCCAGAGCAAAGCACACCCCACCACGCCCTGGAGATTAATTCTCCACTTCTGTTTCCATCCAACAGCCAATTGGCTCACTCTGGGGTGGTTTGGGGCATCAGAATATCACATTTCTGAACACCGCCTCAAAGCCAACACCTAGGAAAGACTCAAGGTCTGCCCAGCCCCCTTTCTGCACATTCACGTGACAGGGCAAGTTCAAGGCTCACCAACCGAAGGGCTAGTGTCTGCACACGCATCTGGAAAGGGCGCTCCACCCTCCATTCTGTGCAGTCACGTAGGAAACACACCATGCTACATTGATGGGGCTTTTTGCTTGTCTTCTGGAACAGCGAAGGTGGCTCCGCCCAGTCGCTCCTGCAGTGAGCTCAGGGGAGGGGAGTCTCCACTGCTAACTTTCGAGCGGATTGGGGAGTATCAGGAGAGACTGCTGCATGGAGCTGCCTATCTCCAGATGGTATTTTAACCATAAATGTGGGGCTGAGCCCCGGTGGCGTAGTGGTTGTGCGCGGGACTGCGGCCCACTGGGATGGAGGTTCAATTCCAGCTCCCCGGAGCAAAGGCTGCGCCTCCTACTCCCACCACCTGAGGGCAGTGATGCCCCTCCCCCAAAAAAATTAAAAAAAAAAAAACAACATAAATGTTTTGACAAAGCGGGTGTATCCACCCCCGCAGCAGGATGGCGTAGAGCCCCGTGGCGCCCAGGAATATAGGGGCCCTGTGGCCCTGCTCTACAGGGGGGCTTTCAGGAACAAAGGCTGCCTATCAAGACTCCCTGCAAAACTGGAGGAAGAAAGAAAATTCCCTCTCTGGAGAATTTTACTGTTTGAGGTCCCCATGGAAGGCCACTATCAGACTCCAGGTATAGGAAATTGGGCTCAGCTGTCCTTAAAATGAACCATGCCTAGGTCCTGTGGGAAGGAGCACAAAGCTGACTCCTCCCCAATGGAGTATGGAGTTCCACTCCACACCAAGTGAGACGGGCAACTCCAACCCCACCCACGCCATTGTCCAATGTAAACTAAGTTGTTATCTGTGGCCCCCTGAGTCCTTTGTGACACAGCCGGCTGTCTTAAAAACAAAAATTAACTGGGAGTGGAAACGAACGGGGAAAAAAGAAAAAGAAACTGAACATCATGCCACCTTTTAAGCTGAATTTCCCAATGATCGAATTTGGGTATGCCCGTGGATCAAACATCTGTGGGCGCATGCCCCCCAAAACCAAGGCTGCAGAGAGAACCACAGAGCAAGTCGGCATGTCTGCCTGCACCTGCACCCAGAGGCATGTGGTCCTTACCCCCGGCTGCTTCATCTTCTGGATGGCGAACTTGAGTAGGTAGGACAGCTGCTCGATGGTCAGCATGGTCATGGCTTTGCTCTGGGTCTCGATGCACTCGGCCACGGTGATTTTCTAGAGTCAAACAGCACACAGACGCCCGGTAAGAAAGACAAAGCATTGAGTCTCAGGGACGGTCCGGGCAGGGGGTTCCCTCTCAGCCTAGTCTTGCCAGTAAGGAAGCGCATAGAAAAAAATTCCCATCTAAGTGAGATTGTTTTGCCCGGCAGGGACGCCGAGCTCCTTGGCCCCTGAGGACCGAATCGGTGGGTGACAACGAAGAGGTGCATCGATCCACGCAGAGCATTAGGGAGAGCGTCCGGCTGGAGAAGAGGGCGTGATGGGAGAACTTCGTGAGTTGGCAGGAGTCTGAGAAATCTTCCTCTCCTCCTGGGGTTTCCAGAAAGGGGATCTGAGGGGGAGAGCCACTGCTGGCTTCAAGACACACAGAAGGATTCTTCTCTTCATCTTCTTAAGGTGCTGAGAACTCTCTTCCGGGAAAACGGGACAAGGCAGAAACCCAATGATGTCACCACGGGAAGGGCCATCCGACAATGCAGAAGGAGAAGAACTGAAGGAGGGTGGACTAAGAATAACTATGACTTCATTCGTCCTCGTCACTCAGGTGAAGTCGTCCCAACATTGTGACCAACTGTGCCAAAGGCACCAAAGCCACCTACGTCCACCAGCAGTGCCTGCGGCTTCATCAGGGAAGTCCCATCAGAGAAGCGGCCTGAGCTGTGTGGAACCAGATTGTAGGCAAGGCTGGTACTCTCTAAAGGGCACCACCAACAAAAGCAGACAGAAACTTCTGCGGATGCCAATAAACACTCTTCGGCCATCTAGGTACGGAAAGTCAAGAATCCAATGTCTGCATCTGCATCCTTCATCCCTCCCAGGTCTCCAACAAGAAAAGCCAGGTTTCTAGCTGGCTGTTTGGTTGGTGAGGCCACAGAGGCGTCACTCGAAAGCGGAGAACAGAGCACAGCGCTCAGACCTAATTGCTTAGCTACCAAGTCCTTCCACGTCCCATCGTCCATGCTGCCGGCCTTTCCAGTTCACCGTACAGGATGCTCAAGAGACATGAGTCATGGGCAGAGAGGATGCACTGGGTTTGAGTTCCAGTGACTTCCCAGGGTAACTATCCATGGCCAGGACTAAGGTGGACTGCTCAACCGACATTCCTTCTTATCCCCTTCCCATCCCAGCTAACTGACCAGACAGCAAAATCTCAAGCTCTTTTTCCCCCTAATGAGAATTATTCCGCCAATCAAGACCAAAGAGCCCAAAGACAAGATCCCCCTCTGCTTGGCCAACGGGAAAATGAGATGCCCTTGAGTTTTCTGCTCAGGGAAGAGGCCTGAACCTACAGCAACCATCTCAACGCCATAAGTCAGGTCAATCACAAGCTTGCGGGTGCTTACTTACTCATCTGTGAACAACCTCATTTTTTTTTCCCCCACCACCATGAAAAACATCTCCCTGTGGCTAGGTCCCTCACCTCAGGGCCCCAAAGAATCTCCCTAGACCTTTTCAAAGTCACAATTCTTGACAGGGACCGACAGCTCAGTAGGCGCTGGCTAACTTACTAATCTACAGAGAACCAATCCCTTGTTGACACACTGAGAAGGGAATGAAGACGGGAGAGGGGAGCTGTGCTCTGTGCCAACTAGCTGCACGCTGCCCGGCGACCTTTCTACACCAGCTGGTGCTCCAGCCCTAGATCTGACACCTCCGTTCATCAGCAACTCTTGCTTGCGGCCAGCTGACGCTCAACGAACTGCTCTCTCCATAAAGCCTATCAAATAATTTGGAAGAGTGGGTCACGATGGGAAGAAAACAAGAGGCGGCAGCTACCTACATGCAGCGTGAGGCTCTTCAACACGTGCCACCCAGCAAATCGCAGGTGTCCAGTAACCTCGAGAACCAGCCGCCATCATTGCCAACGGAAGAGAAGTCCCAAGGACGCCACCAGCCTATTGCGTGTGTGTGTGTGTGTGTGTGTGTGTTTCATCTTAGGTCTTCTTTGTCTGCTTGTCCTGCAGTAAGGCTGCACCAGATACTCTGTGACAAAGCTAGTCTTTGTGCCGGGCACAGGTCATATGGCATGGGGGACCGTCTGTCCCATCTCCCATCTCACGTGTAGCCAGCTTCCCCTGGGAGCTCCGACTCTCCTTTATCTTGGGAGCCCAGCGACATTCTGGACTGAATGATTCCTCTGACATGGTGCTGCTTTCCGAGGGTTGGGAAGAGCAGAGCGTGCCCAGAACTGAAGCCATCTCAGAAGCGGAGACGCCCTCATTGTTGGTTTCACGACCCCTTCTGCGGCTTTGTGATCAGGAGCTGCACGCATTCCCCAATCTCGCCAGGTGTGCTGCTCTCTGGGTGCTGCACCTGCAGGTTCTGGGCCCTCCAGGTGGCTGCCCGGCTCACACACGCCTCCTCCGGGCCATTCTTCCATCTTCATAAGGCCTGACTTGGCCTCTCCATTTTAAACAGGGACGCTGGGCGGCCCCTGCAGGCGGTTTATTTTCTCTGCAGCGTTCACCCGCGACCACACTGTATGCATTTTGGTTCTTCAAAGAGTTGGGGTTTTGTTTTGTTTTTTTTTAAAAAAAACTGGAAAGCATGGCAGTTTTTGTTCACCGCAGAATCCGTCAGCAGCAGGTGGTCAACTCCTGGCTGCCTGAAAGAATCCAGTGGGCCCCACCATGGGGCTTCCCGGCGTGGCCTCCACGGGGCAGCAGGGGGCCCATCCACCAGGAGAGATGTCTCCCGAGATGTGGTCAAGACACACGAACGGCGTGGGTCGGCTCCTGAAACCTTCCACAGAGGTAGACTTGGAGATGGGCGCAGCTCTCACAAAAAAAAAACGGCACCAACGTCCCGTGAATCCGGAAGCAGCATCAAAGTGAACTGTCTTTCCAAGAGCTGCCAGGCTGAGAGCAGGGCCGATGCTGCTCCCAAAAGGGGAGCGGGGCGAGGAGATAGAGTCGCTGCCTCTTTCCCCCCGAGTCTGGGCATCTCGGGAAGGTAGGAACAGAGGGTGGGGGAGAGAGGAGGCAGCGCAGCAGGGAACGCGTTCGTTCATGCGCCAGGAACTAACCTCACATTCAGGACAAAACCAGTCCCCCTCTGGTTCCGATGTCAGTCTCAGACACTTAGCGTGATAAACCCGGGGACAGAGCTCACAGCAAAGGACTTGGCCTTCCCGGTGACAAACCCAGCAGTAGAAATCATTCCGTCCATCCTGCGGTACAACATCAACAGGGTCTGTGGTGAGTGGCTGCTTCATATAGTAAAACGGACCATGTCTTAGTTCTGACTGGAATGTAGGCAAGAGAGACAGGTTTGGTTTCAAAACAAATGTGCATTCGCCAAAGGAGTCTGAACAAACACATCAACGACAAACAACAAGAGAAAAAGGTTAGTATTTCCCCCAGCTCCTCCAAAGTCTAGCTAGCTCGGGCCACTCTACCCAACTTACAGAATCCGCAGGCTGCTGGGGAATAAGAAGTGGTTTGCTTCCTCTTCCGTTTTTAGGAGGTCAACAGCAGGGACCTCAGTGTTACCAGGCAGCCCTGGTGAGGGACTACCGGGGTTCTACAGCCCAGGGCTCTAATCTCGGACACATCTGGGTGCAAATAAATGTGAGCTCCACCGCGGCTCTGGTGGGCTTTGGGGGCAGGGGGTACGGGGGTGTCTCTGACCCTCTCTCAGGCTCTGTTTTCTCATCTGTAAACATGGGCGTCCCACCTCTGAGGGAGGGCGGTTAGGATAGAAGGGATAGCCTGACGCCTGCATTTGACACAGCCCTGTCATGGGATCTGCTCGGCAGCCAGCATCGGCAGGTCCGAACTCGTCAAGCCCAGACGATGATGGAGGTCTTCTCTTGGAGGAACGAGGGGATCCCCATCCATCCCACTGGGATCACAAAAATACAACCATTCATTTAGGAAGTCTAACCCCCTCTCTCCCCCCATTGCATGAAGCCCTGTAAACCCTCGGCGTGACGCGGGCCATGTCAAGTCCTTCTTCTCCTATTTCACAGGCAACGTAGTGACTGACCGCCGAGACCATAGATGGATGCGCAACTCCACACAGCCACACCTCTTTCTGCCCAACGAGAGATGCTGCTCTAATCCAGCGGTTCTCAACCTGCGGGGTCGCCTGATTCGTCACAGGAGCAAAATGACAGTGATGAAGTAGCAATCTCAACGGTGTTATGGTTGGGGGTTCACGACCACATGAAGAACGGCATGAAAGTTTTGCAGCACAAGGAAGGTCACCCTGGACTATCAAATCCAGCAAACCCACAACGGGATGACATCAAAGAAACTCACTCTGAAAATGCCTCATCACGAATGCCTGCACAGGGATGCGGGATGGAAAAGTCCAGTGGTTGGACGAAAGGGATCCAAGAACTAGCTATGTGATCCGAAGAGGCCCCTGGACCCTCTGAGCCTTGACCCCACAAGAACGCGGATAATCACATGGTCACGTCCACGGTCACAGCGAGTGTCTTTGAAGAAACCTCATGCTTCACCAGCTTCATTTCTGACTTCAGCAAAATAAAGGACCGTTTTCTCTGTAATGATGCTGCACTTGTCGGAGGGATACTGTGTAATTTTTGTCAATACAAAAGGAGAGCTGTTCGAATTAGATTTTTGAGTGGCTACTCTGGATGCAGGGGAAGAGTTGTGGGCTTTTTGATACTGGCCCTTATCACCTACACAGCTTGATTTCTTGATGGACAATCCCATCCTCACTATGCAATACTAACAGTTTTGACTCATTTCATCGCCAATACTTTAAATGTTTTTCTTTATGACAATGGCTAGGACAGCCAGGATAGGATGGAAGAATCAGCCAGGACTGCAGGTCCATGTCTTGCTGCTGGCTTTCAGTAAGAAGTGTCTAAGATCTAACAACGCCCGACCCTCCCATATCCTGGGATGAGGAGCCCTCTTCATGCTGGACACTCCTCAGACTGCCTAGTCTATATTTCACCAAGTAAACCGTTGAGACATCGGAGTTGGACGATTGTGTCATTCCCCACAGGTCAACTTTTCAGAGAAAGCGGTCTCCGGTTTCTCAGAAGCAGCATCACCGTTATAGTATGCACTGATGTGGAGTCCATAGACACCCCACCCCACCCCGGGCCCTGAACTCTGTCATTTCACCATGATAACCACCAGTCTGACTCCATAGGGAAACCAGGTACAAGAGACTCCTTCTCATATGAACCCCCAAGTCCAGAGGAAGAATCTGGGCCACAGCGAGCCAGTGTGTGACTCGGGAAGGACTTCTGCTTCTCTGGGGCCCCTTGAGCCCCACAGCGGCCTCTTGGGAGAAAGCTGAGGCTGTCTGCTTTGGTAAAGTCTGACAGCCTTGGCAAACCTGTCCAACCTAAAGGGACAGGAGGATCCAGCACCGCCTCACTGTCCTGGGTTTCGTTTTGGAGCGTGTGGTCGTACAACGCTCTGTCATGGTTCGAAATAATTTCTACCCAGAGGGGAAACTTAAGAGGGGGGAGAGATCTGAGAAGCAGGAAGAGGACGAGAACAAAAGAAGGGCCATGATGTGGTGACCTGAGGCAGGGTCTTTGCTCTCAGCACCAGGGGCAGCCGGTCTCCAGTGGGCTGCAGATTCTTGGTAGCAGGGGCCCTGGCCCGCCCTGTGTATGGGGGGATAGGCTGGGGGAGGAGCTTCGGCCTCCCCCGACTAGACGCCAGCAGAACTCACTGGGAGGGGTGAGGCCGCTCCTAAGTGTCCTTAGACAACACTGCCTCTAGCCAGAGGCCCCGGAGGCTAGTCTCCAGGAAGCCTCCTCGAGTCCTTTGGGGATGGAGCGGCTTAGAAGGCAGGGACAGTAACTCCCACAGAAAGATCAACCCACCCCCTCAAGTCAGCAAAACTGTACAGCTGAGAGGTCTTGGGGTACGCTTGTGGACTGGGCAAGACGGCAAAAGCCGGATAAGCCCCGTGCAACTCGACAAGTTCAAAGCAGAACAGGAAGATGCAAGCTCCAAAAGGAGCAGCAAGAATGGAATGGGACAACCCACCCCCACCCCAGGCCCGGCAGCGATAATTTCGAAATGAAGATTTCTCCCTCCACCCCCTATCCCACCTCCGCCACCACCACCACCCAAGTGGGCCAGGGGGGGTAGGCGGCCCCACCGTCTTTCTAGTCTAGCCATCTTTGGGGCAGCAGGAGGGGCAGGCTCCTTAATCTCCTTGTCAGATCAGAAACCTGCCTAAATCCTGCTTGTAAAGGGCTTCCTGCTCCATAAAAACGAATCTGATAAGGAATATGGAACATGGGGGGGGGGAAGGAAAACCAAAGCATTTCTGGTAAAGTGAGCTACGATTTTTTCCGTTTTCATACAAGGCTGGGTACGGATAATGAGGTGAACAGGTTGCAACCTGTGTAATTAGAGGATGATTGTGGGTTATGCGAGCAAATGTGCGTCCTTCTCTGCTCCTTCAGGAGGCTGGTTTCACAGGGCACCAGGGCATGCCCGATCATGAACCCCCCTTCCTGGAATACCTCAGTCTACACCAGGTGCTGGCAAACTTGATCAAGAAGGAGCCACCTCGGAGCTAGCGGAGCGTCGCAGGTCATCTGTCTCTATGGAAACGACTCAACGCTGCAGATGCTGCACAGAAGCAGTCACGACAATTACTGAAGTCCCTGCCGTCCAGTTGACGCCAACTCAGAGAGGTCCCCTCAGACAGGCGCCCTTGTGGGTTTTTGAGACGTGAAACCCTTACGGGAACAGGCCTCGTTCCTCCCTCAAAAGCAGTCCTGGACAATCCTAGAAGGAAGGCAGGCAGCTGTGTACCAATAAAACTTCATTTACAAAATCAGGCCCCTCGGGCCACAGTTTGCTAAGTCCTGATCTGCATCCACCTGGGGCTGGGTGAGTCCAGAAAAGCAGG